>JAKSZT010053785.1:8519310-8598728 GCA_026826555.1 Tolypeutes matacus
TGCCACTATCTATGTTCTTGAGATTACTTACATCTATTGTATCTCTATGGTAAAAATACTATATGATGATATGCTACTGGTTATCTTTTCCCAATCTCATGTTCAGAAACATCACACCAGTAGCTTGAAATCGACCATGGTGGGAGTTATTTACACCAAGGAAACCTGCAAATGCTACAAATTAGGGTTTTTTTCCCTGGAGAGTCAGTTGTTTAACATATACCAGCTGTGATGGTTAATTTCACTTGTCAGCTTGGCTAGGTTAAGGTGTCTGGTTGTTTGGTCAAGAGAGTACTGGCCTGAATGTTACTATGACCACATTTCATAGATGGATTTATATCATTAGTCAGGTGATTACATCTATGGCTGATTGTATCTACAATCAACAAAGGGGATTGCCCTCAGCAAATTCAGGGAATCTCATTATCTAATCAGTTGGAAGTTTTAAAGCAAGAATTGAGGATTTCAGGAATCAGAAGCAATTTGACTCTTCTTCAGCCAGCCAGCTTCTCCTTGGGAGTACAACTTCATCTTCATCGGCGGCCTGCCCTGTGGAATTTGGACTTGCCAATCCCCATGGCCGTGTGAGCCAGTTTCTATCATAAATCTCCTGAGGATTCTGTCTCTCTGGAGAACCCCGGCCAACCATTGGCTCTGTCCCTATGCTTATTGTATAAAACACACGAGCTTTGGGGTAAAGTTCTTAGCGGTGAAACTCTCGGTGTTTGGGCTTTTCTAGATGGAGAGGCAGTTTGGTGTGGGGAAGGGATGTAGATGCTGGGGCCAGGATGCCTGGGTGCTGATCCAGGCTCTTTCCCTTACTGCTGTAAGACTTCAGGTGAGTGACTTCTCAGGGTGCCTCAGGTTCTTCTTTGTAAACAGAAAATCTTCCTGATGGGCTGGTTGTGAGGATTAAATGAGATGAATGAAGCACTTAGCACAATGCCTGGCAAATGTTAAGTACACTATCATTTTTAGCCATTACCACTGAGTTGGCAGACAGGTCAGCAGGCATTTTCAAAGCCACCCTGGCAGCCTGAAGGAGTGAAGGCTGTTCCATGCTCCCTTTACTTTACCCCAAGGCTAAGGGGAGGGGAGGGACAGCATTCCTTTTCCATGGAGACCTCCCTAAAGCCTCCAGTCTGGGCTGGGGTCTCCCTCTAGGAGCTCCCATAATAATTTGGAGCTTCTGCCATAATCATTCACAGCATATGGTCTTTGCCTGCTTCCTCATCCATCTCCCCAGCTGTGCTGTAAACTCCAGGAGGGGAGCAACCGGGTCTGTCTTCTCCACAGTGTATATCCCTAGCAGCCAGCGCAGTGCCAGTCTACAAGTATTGTTGAACAAGTCTCTGAAGTTACTGCGTATTTGCCTATCTTGAGACTCCTCTAGATTGAAAGCTCTGTAAGGACAGGAACTGAGTCTTGTTCCTAAGCCATTGCTTCCCCAGTGCCTCACATAAGAAGGGGCATATGGTAAACACGCTTCCTCATGAATGAATTAATTCTAAAATGCTGAGAGTTGACGTTCTCCCTTCCACTTGCAAAACTTGCCCTTCCCTCTGTTGCCTAAAAGTGGAAATATTGGGGAAATAACATCTAGGCTGGGAAAGTCCTGAATTTGTAGGTGCTTTAGCCTAATTGTTAGAACTGTAGACTTTAAAATCAGATAGAGCTAGTTTTGAATTTTACTTGTTATTTACTAGCTCTGTGTCTTTGGGCAAGTTACTTAACTTCTCTGGGTTTCAGTGTCCTTATCTGTAAAATGTGGATAATAATATACCCATGCAGTTATAAAATAACTATTACAAGATTTATTTATTACAAACTACTTAAGACACATAAAATATAATATAATAAATCGCAAATAATGTATTTTTAGTTAAATAAGTTAATAGGAGAGGAATTGTCCATCATAAGGTTGTGTATCTTAAGCTTTTGCAAATACTTCCACTTTTCCAAAGTAGTTGTAGTGGTTTACTCTCCCACTAAGAATGGGTGAGAGTTCCTTGTCAACAGTTGGTAGTATAAGTCTTAAATGTAGCCATTCTAAGGGGTGACCAGTGGCACCATATCATGGCTTTATTTGCATTTCCCTGATGAATAACGAGATCAAGGATCTTTTCATGTTTAATGGCCACATTCTTTGATACATCTTCTTTTATGAAGTTTCTGATGAAGTCTTTTGCTCCTTTTTTGTATTGGTTATCTGTCTTTTCCTTTTGGGTTTGTAGGAATTCATCTGTTCTGGATAAAAGTTATTTTTTGATTATTCAAATTGCCCATATCTTCTCTAATTCTGTGGTATGCCTTTTTACTTCCTTGATGGTGTCTTTTGATCTTTTGGTGACTACTAAAGATACACAAAAAACAATTCCATCCAAACGTAGGCCTAAGTGTGAAATGAGAAACAATAAAGTTGCTTGGCAAGGAGGATGTCTTCATTGCATTGGTGTAGACAAAAATTTCTTCTATATGATCCCCAAAGCACTAACTTTAACAGATAAGTTGACAAGTCAGACTACATTAAAATTGGGAACATCTGTGTATCAAAAGATTTCATTAAGAGAGCAAGAGAGCGTAAGCACTTGGGTAATATCATTGAATCCTCTCAAACAGGTATGTAAGTATCCCTTTTTTACAGAGAAGGAACTGAAGCTCAGTGAGGTTAATGAACTTGCCCTGCGCAAGTGGAGGAGCTGGGGTTTGAACTCAGGTCTCACTGAGTCTAGAGCCCAAGTTCCTAACCCGAGGTGGTGCTCTCCTCCTTCACTACCATCAGAGTCCGAGCAGAGCGCTGGGCTCTTGGCATGTGTTACCATTGGCTTCCTCTGGTGCCTTTCCAGATGCAGGGATCACTTAACACGGTCCTGTTTCCCTCTTATAAATTATTCATTTCCTCCACTGCCTTTTCGTTAGCTTGGCCTGCCGTGAGCAGTTGTTCATGGGTCTTTTTGTCATCTCAACTGAGTGAGCCTCCTTCTCTGCGTGCAATTCTCTACAGCTGCCACTGGGCAAGACTTGGAGCCTTGGACAAACATTCTGGGCCTGGAGTGTCTCTCCGCCAGTGGGATGAATAGCAAAGCCTCCGATAACAGAAGAGGCAACTCTTGAGGGGTAGTGCCAAGTCTGCGAAGCCCTGCGCTGCACTGTGCGCTCTTGGGAACTGCCGGAGTCTGTGAGGTCCTGGGCCATGTGTGTGCCTCTCCTTCCTTTTCTTTTTGGCTGCCAGAGGTCCTCCCACGGAGGCCATTGTGCAGGCTGCGGGAGCCACAGCAGGGTTTGGGGTGGTGGTGGAGTCACTTGGAGTCGCTGCCCAGGTACCCGCTGTGCGTGCCTATGATGATAGAAGCTGTGTTGAGTGCTACCTGGTCCTGTAGGGGGTCTTGTGAGAGAGAGCGTCAGGACCCCAGCCCATCCTTACCATCCCATTTGAGCACTCTGAAGGCATTTGGCTCCCCTGACCACTGAATCTCAACATCCTCACAGGCAAGGCAAGTATAGATCTGCCTCCAGGGGCAGATTTGTACCAATAATGCTAATCGTAGTGGTCACCACTTACTGGACTTCTGTCAGGCACCTTGCTAAGCGTTTTACATACATTTTCTTAATACTTACAAACTCTAGTGGAATGCAAAGCTATCATCATTTCTAATGTGTTTTAGATGTGGAAATGAACACTTAGAAAGGCTAACTTTAGCTCAATGCCCATATAGCTGCTAAGTCGCAGACTCAGGATTCAAACCCACTTCTGTCTGACTCCAACATTCAGAGGAATGTTTCCATGGAAACTAATGAAGGTGGTCTGGTCCCTTCCAAGACCTTGGGAGGGCTCTAGCAATGTGTTCACATGTGCATATGTTTTTTAAAATTAAAAAAAAATTGCAAAACTAGTAGATTGTTTCCTCAGTCAGTTAAAACTACTGTTTTTCAACAGGTGACTGGCTAAACAAATTGTGGTGTGAGCATACCATGGAATACTATTCAGCAACAAAAAGGAATGAACTATTGCTACACACACCAATATGGATGAATATAAAAAATTATACCGAGTGAAAGACACTATACAAAAGAGTACGTGCTGTGTGATTCCACTTATATAAAACTCTGGAATGTGGAAACTAATGCATAATTACAGAAAGCAAATCGAGCAATATGGGGATGTGGGAGGGATGCCGATAGGAGGGAGGGATTACAAAGGAGGAGGAAGAAACCTATGGGGTGGGTGATGCATGTGCTCATTATCTTGATTGTGGTAATGATTTCATGGATATATACTTACATTAAAACTTATCAAATTGTACATTATAAATATATGCAGTTGATTGTATCTTAACAAAACAAACCAAAAACAAACTACTGTTTTTTTCCCTACTCTGTCTTCCCTCCCTCAAACTTCCCCGAGTGTAGGGAGGAGTTGGGCGTTTTGGGGATCTGCCTAAGAAGAGTTTGAATTGGAGATATATTCAGTTTGGATTTAGTGGGATTTATTTATGTGACTTGCATTCACTTCTGTAATTGTTATCAATAGCTGTCCCCATGAAGGGACGCTCCTGCTGCCTACTGTGCCCACTCACCTGGCGCTGTGACTTGAAAGCAGAGCCAGAGATCGCCTCCCCAACATGAGTGTCTTCAGCACAGGAAGTATGTGGGGAGTGGAGGGGGAACAAGAAACTTAAAAAAAAACCAAAAAAAACTATTAGTCATCAAAACTGATTTTGATCTTTCTATTCTCTCTATAGAAAATATCTCAAAACTAGTGTCATATGAAGAGGCAATCAAAGCGTATTCAGTCAAAAAATATAGGGATAAAATTATAGAGGTGTGCCAGGCAGTTAATTAATGAAAATATTGTTGTTTTTGTGGATTTTGTTATGGCTTATGATGTGTGTCAGCTTTTTGATATTTGTAATTTGTGGTAGCTTCCTTTCTCATTTTAAAATTTGCATTTGTAATGTTGTATCTTTTTTTTTTTTTTTAAAAGAGGATCCTCTCCCCCCAAAACAAAATAAAAACATCCAAAAACCTGGAACTGCTCTTGCCCGAGCTTATTCACTGAGCCATGGTGACACTCTGCTTCCTACAACTGAAGGCTCTTCAGTGTGGAAGGAGAAATGGGCTTTTTTTTTTAATAATATATTTTTTTAAATTTTTTAAAAGATACTTAGATTACATAAATGTTACACAAAAAATATAGGGATTCCCATATACCCCACCTCCCACACCTCCCACAACCTCCCACATAAACATCTTTCATTAGTGTGGCACATCACCTGCAATGGATATACACATCCTGGGGCTGTGCCACTAAGCACGGACTGTAGTTCACATTGAGAAATGGGTTTTGAGGTTTGGAAAAGCCTGAGCTTCCAGCACTTAACGAACCTGCAGGTGTCCTGAGAACAAGGTGGGAGGCTGAAGAGAGGGCAGCAGCACTGCAAAGCTCCTGAAAGGGTAACCCGAAGCCTGCAGTGGGGATGGGATAGGTTCAAAGACTGAAAGGGGGGTGGGCATTGTATAAATCGCTTTGCTCCTTTGTTATGTGCTTTGCTTACAGTCCCTTTGCTTGCAGCCCCACCCAAACCCGAATTTGCTGAGATTTCCTCCCAAATTTCAGTCGTTTGTGGTGCCACCTTCAGAAGCAAGAATGCAGATGGGAGCAGATGTGAGGGAGTGGGCTCTATGCAAGCCCCAGAACTGAGGCCGCTGTCCACAAGTCTGTTCTGTCTCCTTGTGGGTTTTTGAGCACTGCATACAGAAATACGACTCTAGGCAGGTGTCAGCCTGTGCACTGGGAGTCAGGGAGACCATGCAACTTCATTCTGGCCCCGGGATCCCCAGAGCCTGTAGGGCAGGAGTCTAGCTTCCCTTCAAGAACTTGTCTCCTGTGGTTTTAGCATCTCCACCTGGTGTCTGGACAGCATATTACAGCAGATGATGAGCGGCCTGTTCTCCCCACTGAACAAAGGGATCCTGGCAGAGACCTGCTGACAGGGCCTGCCCAAGCTCAGGAAACGCTCCTCCCCGGCTCTCCTCGCAGCCAACCAGGGCTCAGGGCATTGTCCTGCAGGCAGCATCACCGTGAGAGACTCCCAGAGGGGCGGCTCAGCTCCGATGCTGCGCTTCCAGGAGGGGAATGATTCATCTATCGACTCCAGGATTAAAGAAAAATTATTGTATAGAGAGAATATAAAAAGTTCAACTTCTGGTACCAAGTGCAAATGACTGAAGTAACTTCAATTCAACTCTGCCCCTTAACTACCCTGATCTAGGACAGTTAGGTCAAGGGCTGTCCTCTACAAACTTGCAACTTCAGGTAAGTTGCAAGTTTGGGGGCCTAGGTCACCCATACTTCTGACCATCTGACTATAAATCAGGAATTTCTACTACCTCCTCAGGTTTGATAATTTTCTAGAATGACTCACAGAACTCACTGAAAATGCTGTATTTATGATTATAGCCTTATTATAGTGAAAGGACACAAATCAGAAGAAGCCAAAAGAAGAGACCCATAGGATGAAGTTTAGGAGGATCTCAAACATGAGCTTCCATGTCCTCTCCACATGGAGTCAGAATGAGTCACCTTCTTGGACATTGTTTTTTTTTTTTTTTTTTTTTTTAAAGATTTTATTTATTTATTCATTTATTCCCCCCTTGCTGCTTGTGCTCGCTGGGTCAGCTAACCACGCCATGCAGGCGGGCTTGCCTTCACCAGGTAAACGGGAACCCTACTGATTGAGCCACAGCCGCTTCCCTGGACATTGTTGTATATTATGGATCATGGAAGCTCACTTGAGCCTCAGGGTCTCGAGTTTACATGGGGTCTCATTATGTAGGCATGATTGGTGGAATCAGTGCCTATGTGGTTAAACTCAATCTCTAGCCCCTCCTCTCCCAGAGGTTGGGAGTTGGGGTTGACATGACCTGGCTCAAAGCCCCAACCCCTAGTCCCAAGGCTGATCTTTCTGGTGTGGCTGGCCCCTCCTTATCTCCTTAGCATATACCATCAGGAATAGACTGGGACCCATCATGAATAACAAAAAACACTTCAATAGCAGGAAATTACAAGGATGTAGAGGTTACCTCGCCAGGTGACTGAACCAAGGCCAGACCTCTTTTTGGAGGCCAAAATCAAGTCAGTACTGTACAGAGTGCAAGGTCTTACTTGGAATTTTAATAAACCAAGAGGCTGCAGGAGGCAAAAAGCCGCTGGTCTAAGAACAGCCTGAAACAGCTTGCCTTCAAGTTTCCCCCAGAGCTGTCTGTTTCTGAGTGCAGGGCCCAAGGGTTATTCTATTCCTCCACTTCTCTCTCTCTGTATCTAAACACACAAGGATGAGCACACACACAGTCCATGCTACATACCTGCTTGAGCACATGCAAATTCAGACGTGTCCTATACATAATGTACATACACAATAAAATAAATAGTATCTGGGATAATGAGAGCAACTTCATTGCCCCTGACATCAATAAGCAGGGCCTGTGGTGCCTTGGGTTTGCAGTCACAGGTCCAGGTCAGGCCTCACAACGATTCTCGCCAAACTGCTCTGCACCACAGCATCTTCTGGTGAGCTCCCTCCTTGCCAGTGGTCCCTGATATTGCCAGGGGATTTTAGCCTGTGGGGCCTTCTTTTTCCCCTTCTGCAAGATCCTCATCACAAAACAGGAAAGAAAGGAAAGTGAGCAGACTATCTTTTCTTAAATACTGAGTAGTGCTTAGGGATCTTGTGGGCTAGGGGACTGCAGAAAGGGTTAGGACCCCTATGGGGCGATGGGCTAGGTGGGCTGTTGGGGAAAGGAAAAGAGAGAACAGAGTTGCTACAGCAAAACGGAGGACCTAGCCTGGGGGAGAGAACCTGGAGGAAGTAGCAGATCCTAGAAAAAGGAACAGCCTGCAGAGTAGGGTGAGGAGCAAACGCACAATTTCTAGAGTAGCACTGTCGATGAGAACTTTCTGTGGTGATGAAATGTTCTATATCAGTGCTATTCAACATGCTAGCCACTAGTCACATGGGGCAATCGAGTGCCTGAAGTGTGGCTAGTGTGACTGAGGAACTGAGTTCTTCATTTAAGTTAAACTCTTTTTTTCTCTTACTCAAAGACTTTGTGTTATTATCGTACATGGGCCTGGATTGATGGGAGGGAGTAGATGTACTAGGCAACCAACACCCCAGTCAGCATTGGATGCCTATCCCGATGGCCACGAATGTGCCAAAGGCACTGGTTTTCCCGATGCCGCCCATCAGCTTCCCACCCTGCTTTCCTATCCTGAGACAGGAAAAGGTGTCAAAGAGTGGTCACCACCTCGGTCACTCAGCTCTACGTCCATAATTTACTTTACTTTAATTTATTTAAGTTTAAATGGAAATAGACAATGGAGTAAGTTTTTTTTTTGTTTGTTTGTTTTTACTGAGAGGTCCCAGGGATTGAACCCGGGTCCCTCCATATGGGAGATGGATGCCCAACCATTTGAGCCATATCCGTTCCCCCTGGATCCTGGATTGAACAGCACTGGTCCAGAGCTGTGGGCCACTGTTGCTTGACTACTTAATGGCCACCTTCCTGCTTCCTTGCTCACTAAACTCTAACTTTGTTCAGGCAGTTGGAAGCCATGTGTTTCAGGGGAGACTGAACGCCTTCCAAGCTCTGTGGTGGGGGTGTGTGAGAGGGGGGAATCAATCTTTTTTTTTTTTTTTATTAAATGTGTGTGTATATACACACAAACACACACATGAAGAGATTTATTGTAAGGGATTGGATGACGCAAGTGTGGGGACTTGCAAATCTGAAATCTGTAGGGTAGGCTGGCTGGCTGGCAATTCTGGTAAGAGTTGATGTTGAAGTCTTGAGTCCAAAATCCTTAGGGGATTACAGCATTTTGAAACTCAGAGAGTAGAAGATGATGTGATCTTAAAACAGAATTTCTTCTCTCCAGTACCCTTGGTTCTTCGCTCTTAAGGCCTACAAATGATTGGATGAGGCCCACCTAGATTACCTGTTACTAAAAGTCAACTGATTGTAGATGCCAATCACGTCTATAAAATACTTCCAAGGCAAACATCTGGACCAGTGTTTGACCAAACAACTGGACACCAAAATCTAGCCAAATTGGCATAAAGCTATAACTATAATCTTGAGTGAAAAAGCAAGTTACAGAATGCTGCATTAACTGTGATACTATTTACATATAATTACAAAACTTGTAAAACTATACTATATACATTGTTTATTGATAGGTTCATACATAGCAAAAAGTATAAAACCATGCAAGGAAATTACAAACAACAAATTCAGGATAGTGGTTATGCTGGGGAGAGAGAAAGGGAGGGAAGTAAAAGGATTGGGAGGGGCACACAGGAGTTTCCACTGTACCTGAAATATTTTATTCCTTAAAAAGAAAAAAATTCTGAAGCATCTTAGGTAAAAGGTTAATATTTGACAAATCTGAATGGTATCTGTTTGTTAAATTATTTTCTCTGCTTTCTTGGATACTTGAAATACTTCACTGAACAAAAAAATCACGTATAAGGAGATGAAAGGAGGAGGTTCTGTTACTCTTGGAAACGGCATCTTCACAAAGAGTCAACACTGTTTCTTCCTCTGTCTTTTCCAAGAAAATTGCACTTTCACAAGCCAGTTTCCTTGTTGGTCTTTCTTCCTTCACGGTCAGCAAAGGCTCCTACAAGCCTTTGAGCTTAACTCCTGATAGAGTGGTGGTGAACCCTTTGTTTCTTATTGACCCCCAGTTAGGCTGACACCCACCAGGACACTGGCTAAATAAAACAGATCCCAGAAGATTCTGGTTTCCAAATCACTGTTTCATCACTAATAACTCATATTCAAACTTGGGTTTTACTTTTGTCTTGCCAGAGGCCTATTCAACACTATTGACCTTTGATAACTGCTTTTCAAGTACCACAAAGCTGCATATTCAAAATGTACTGCTTTCTTGGTGGCAGCTCACATGCCCAAAAGCTTTACTTCCACTTTCCAATATATACTTTCCATTAAACAAATATCTCACACTTGTTCTTAAAAATTGTTAATACGGACAAACACCTTGGACTGGGGTTCATTTCTCTTTGGTGACAAATCTCTATTCTTTAGAGGTGGAGGATCAATTCCTTTGGTTCCTTTGATAGCATGCTCGATCATCCTGCATTCCTCTGTCCTCCTAACGGAATTCACTTCAGGCAAGCATGATGCCCTTCTAACATTTTGCTAGCATACCTTTAAAAGGATCTTGAAAAACTGTGTGACCCCAGGCATATTTTTAAGTTAAGATCTGAAGCTTTTGTCACATTACATTAGTTTCAAAGGATGTCATTTACGACACACTGCAAAAATTTCAAAGCAACTGTGACATCATTCTTTGAAATGGATCCAACAGAAACTTAAGTACTGGCCATATGACCAAGGGGGGATGAATCTTGATTAGTCTAAACCAATTATGGTAATTATATTTCCCATTGCTAATGATTGGTTTAGGAGTGGGCAAATGATGCAAATTCAGCCAAAGAGTTGTAGGGGGAGGTCAGCTGGAGGATTGGGAAACTATTCTCTTTGATCTTAAAATGGGTCATAAAGAGGGAATGGTCCTTCTTCTGGTCTTAGATTTTTATGTGTGAAGATAAGATGCTTAGAGTCATGGCAACCATTTCATGCTTATGAAGGGACAAAGTCAGTATGCAGAGGATGGCAGATCTAAAAGATGGAAAGAAACTGGGTCTTTAGTGATGTCATCAAGTTACATAATAATCAACTGTGGAAGTGTCCCACCTGCTGGGTTAGGTGAAATAAAAAATTCCTTTATTAATAAAGATATTTTGAGCTGGGTCTTCTATTAAATACAGTCCAGATTATCCTAACTAAATAATTATAATAATAACATTTAATTGTCTTAGTTTCCCAGCCACTAAAACAAATACCATTCAATAGGTTAGCCTAAACAATTGAAATTTATTTGTTCACGGTTTGGAAGCTAGAAGTCTAAAATTGAGGTATCAGCAAAATGATGATTTCTCCCCAAAGATTGTGGTGTTTGGGGGCTGGCTGCCAGCTATCCTCAGGTCCTTGGCTTTTCTATCACATGGCAATGCGCATGGTGACATCTTTCTCTTCCAGGTTCTATTGACTTCCAGCTTCTGGCTGCTTCCTGTGGTTTCTCTCCCAGCGTCCAATTTCCTTTGCTTATAAGGACTTTAGCCATGTTGGATTAAGGCTCAACCTTATTCAGTTTGGGCACACCTTAATTAATAACATCTTCGAAGGTCCTATTTATGAATGGGTTCACACCCACAGGACCAGGAACATGCCTTTTGTAGGGGATGTGATTCTATCCCCAGCATTCATCAATTGTAATAAAGGTAACACACTAATGTTAATAATGTTAATAATAGGGGAAACTGTGTGAGAGGGGGTATATGGGAACTCTGTACTTTATGATTTTTCTGTAAACCTACAACTGCTCTAATTTTAAAAAGTTGCAAAATTAAGTATGTATATTAAAAAGTATCCTACCTTTCTGCTTTAGGGTTTGAATAGCAAATATATAATATGCAGTCTGTGTTTCTGCTTCCAAGGCCAACGATGTAAAATATAGCACTTTTTCTCAAAATTCTTCTCAAGCTAATGTTCCAAGCAGCCACTTTCAATCAATTGGCATTGGTATGCTAGATAAAAATCTGTTTGCTATTCCTGCTCTAGGGCAAAAGAACATAAGCATCTGCTTTGCCATAAACTCCCCCACAAACTTTTCTTCCCTATGGTCTTGGCTAACAATTGGAAAGTGTTCCTGTAAAATAAACAACATATCAGTACTCATGACAGCAGTCCACAGAAACAAATTCAAATATGCCTGAATCAGGGGAAACAGGTTTTCCCTATACCCGAAGAGATAAAAAAGACTCAATTTTTTAAAGGGTCAAATGCTTAGAAAGGAAGATACAGAGATCTTTATTTGAATATAATGGAGCAAAAAATGCTCTTTTATTAATCTGATGTACATTAAATATCTTTGTAGTTGTTACATGACTGTTAGATATCTGGCATATAAAGGTATAGACACTTGCACATTTGATAGATTTATGCTGTACGCAGAGTCATCCCACGGAGCATGCCCTTCCACGAGGATACAGATGGCGGTCTCAGGACTTTAGTTAAAACACACTTGGTCAAACATTTTGGCAATCGGAAATCTGACACAGAGGAGTATACCAGAAAGATGAGTTCACAACAGGACTTGCTGTACTCAAAATGAAAACTCCAGAAATCTGAAACAATTTATTGGGGTTCACACATGCAGCACATATATACAATACAGTGGGGGTAACTGGAACATACATAGCAGGAGATCTTACAGAGCAGTAAAAACAGAAAAGAAGAAAAAGAAACCACACCCAAACACCAAACCAAGGACAGGACCATTGCCAAGAACTCATTGCAGAAGAGAGTGGATTATAGGTTTAGAATGTGTCCCAAATAGAAGTTCACTTGACAGATATTTACAGTATCTAGACATTAACAAAGGAAAAATGATCCTTTAGAGATGTTCGTGGGTCAGAGTGAGAATATGTACCCGTATTTTGGATGCTAAAAAAGCATACATATATCAAGAAAGAACATTTCTTTTCTCTTCTGTCTGATTTAGGACATAGATTAGGTACTATAAAGGTATAACAAGAAATGAAATTAAACCAGTCTGTCAAGTTGTATCTAGGCTGGCCTGGTGAATGTCAAAGCAAGGAAGGAGTTTCTGTCTTGGATGTCTACCTGAGCATCAGAGGGAAGACACTTTATAACTCCAGGCTGTTTAGTGTACAGTTTCCCTGAGAAAACAATACCCATAGGAAGCCACGGATTCTATGCACTGTTGGCCTATTATGAATCAATAAAATTCAGAAAGAAACCCTTTGTTTTTTGACACAAAGTGGAGTGGGATAAATCTTTCCTTCTCCTGTGGATAATGCTGACCCCCAAAACCACCCGGCTCAACTTGAGGACAAATGTGGTGGCCTGTGCCTAAGAGGTGTGAGGCCCAGTATTCTTCAGGTCTTTAGATGGTGGTGTGCTGATAAATGCTTAACAACTGGCTGGGGTGGGGTGGGGGTTGGGTGCCCTGATTTGTATGTAGTATTTGTCAGTGGCCATGGTGTAAATACTTTTGCTATGGCCAGTTACAGGCTTCAAAACCTGACATCACTGAACTGGGGCCTGGGAAGATATATGCACTAGCACAGCATTATATAATATTTCTATCCTTCATAACCACAGGTGTAAATGATCTCAAGAGCATAATAGTAAATAGTAAAATAATAGTAAACTGTAATCAGATAATTCAGAAGGGGTGAGTTTTCAATATTTATTACCTTTATTTTTATTTTTTTTATTTTTTATTTTTTTAAGTTTTACCGGGAGGTCCTGGGGATCGAACCCAGGTCCCTCCATATGGGAGAAGGATGCCCAACCATTTGAGCCACATCCACCCCCTACCTTTATTTTTAAATATACTTTAATTGTAAGTTTGTATAGTTTAATTTTTAATAATGGCTGTGTTTAACAACTAGTATGCAAAATTCCTGAAACTTTAACAATGGGTTCTGATAAGCTGGTCTGAGCCTGTTTCAGCACATCGCTGGCTTTAAAGGACTTTAGGCCCTGTGAAGGGGCTCTGCCAATCACTCCCCAGGGACCAGGAAGCTGCTTAGGACATTGCACCCCTGCTTCTTGGCAAGGTCACTAGCACAGTGTTAAACCCCGTCTGAGTCTGAACAGAGGCCCGAGGGCTGCTTTCTCCCTATGGTTTGTGTACTCTCAGCTCTAAGGGGAGCATGAGTGTGGTAGGGGAGGCAGACCGCAGCACCCTCTGCAATGTCAGCCTTGAAATCTGAGCAGAAGGCACCTGGCCTTCAGCGTTAAGTAGAACCCTCTGCAGGCAAGGAGATGTGTGTCTACCTCCTAGTGGTCAGTGAATTCCGAGAAGCAGGCTGGAGACTTCCTGTTCTTTCAGGGCCGAAATGCGGAGCCCTTAGAATTCTGCCCCACAGAAGGGCCCCGCTCAAATTTCTTGCAGCCACAGCCATCCTGTGACGCCACAGGAGTTGAGAAGCAGTTGGAGATCTAGCTGCAAGCCCACACTGCCCTCACTCCCATTGTCCACAGATCTCCATCCTCTGGGCCTAATGATCAGCACATTCTTTAGTTGTAAGTGCACCACAAAGCTTTGTACCCTGCTAGAGTCAGCGAGAGGAGACAGGAGGAAGCAGAGAAGGAAAAGGAAGGGAGGGAGTGTGTACACCAGAGGAAGTAGGGAGGAGAGGGTTGGAGGGGAAAAGGAAACCGGTACTCTAAGGGGGTGGGGGTGGGAGAGGGTCCCTAACAACCACCCTTTCTTTGTTCTGCCTCCCTTCAAGCCTCAGAGCCCCCAAAGTCCTTTGCAGCTTCTAGATACTTTGCCACAATCTGAAAATGCACCAGCCACTTGCTACCTGGCTGGCTTATCTGCTGAGGTTAGAGAGGGGGAAAGTTGCTCCAGGACATCTGCAAAGACAGTTTGACCCAACTGATCTTCAAAATCAGAAAGGAAACCCTCTGGGAGGCTGAACCAGGGGAAGTGGCCACAGCTGTGGGATTTGCTGACTGTTCTGGAGGGAAATCTCCAGCAATGTCCACTTGGAACAGACTTCCCTGCCCCTCTCTTTTCAGGCCCTGAAAAGAATATACCTCTGAAGAAACTGGGACTTTAAAAATGAACATCTGTATAAAGAGGGGGCTAACTTTGTTGGGGATTCTTATCCTTGAATAATATCTTAGTGCAATTTCTTGCTGAGACATTAAAAAATAAAACAGCACATGTGTGGGTCCACTTTTCTCATTCTCCAAGCTTTCTCCTTCTCTCAAAGGTGTTCCCAATTACCAGGTAGTTTCTGTAGCACCTGCCACAGGCTATTCCTAGTTTTAAATTAGGAAAAATAACACATTATGTTCATGGGGGATTCAGCCTGAAACGGAGATCTGTATAAGACTGTTTTTTCTTTCCTTTGCTACCCAGTCCTGCAAGGAGTTAATGATCTGTCTGCAGCTCACTGCCTCAGTGCCTAGCACATGGAGGGGTACTCAGTACTCACTTATTGAATAATCATATAAAATGACAAGAGACCAATGAATGCTTTACCCTGCTCTTTTCTCCACCAGGCCCTTAAACAAGGGCCTAACCAGACCCATGAACTGTATCCTTGTTACTCACAATCCTGGGATTTCAAAACCGGGATGGTATTGTTGGAGGAAGACTGAAGGAAACCCTGGCAATGGCTCTGTGTCTGGTTGGTGACAGATGGTTGACAAGAGAAACGATCAATATTAGAGCAAAGGAACGCTGCATAGAAAACTGTCACTCCAAGCCTGAAACAGTGAAGGGACACACCATACATTTAGGACAGATTGACAATTTTCTTTCATCTATATTACACAGATTACAAGAGAAACTTTACTCAAAATATATACTTTGTTTGGCAGAAACAAAAACTGTAAGAAATGTATAGTGTAATTCAGAGTGCCCTACTGTGCAGACTTCTTTTCATTGTTGCAACATGACTGGCGTTTTTTGTAGGTTTGGTAACTGGAATCAGTTTGGCACGATATGGGGGTTAAAGGAAAGCCAGATATACAGCCAAAGACCCCTTACCAGCCAGCTGGTTCTCTTTCTACAATACAGGAGAAGGCAAATTCAGGCATTCCTGGTTTCCAGCCTTGATGAATGAACAGGTGAGGCGTTTCATTGGCAAAAGAAGGAAAGGCCATTTTAAGGTTAAACAAACAAACAAAAGAATTAGAAAATATCATATTCTATTTTGGTTGGCAGAGGGGATCAGAAGGTATTCCCTTGGAATGCTTTTTAAATGAGTCCTAGAGTTTAGAAAGTCTCAACCATGCCCCAATCAGAACCTTCTCAGTGGCTGTGACACTCCACCCTTCCTCTCTCTTCTGTTACTACATTTCTTTTCCCATCACCCCTTGGATATCTCAAGACATCTCGAAAAACAGTGAAGCAGTGTGGGGAATAAACCTGAACTCTGATTTGCTGAGATCTGTAAATGAAGGTACATTTGCCAACTTAGGTGAAATCACTAAAGAACTCTATTTCTGGAAGCGTAGGTCTACTTAAGACATGAAGAGTCAAGAGAGCTATAGGATGCAGTCTTTGTGATAATATTTGTAATCAGGGTCTTTTAACCCCCTATGACTGGCAGGGTGGGCCTCTTTCCTGTTGGGTCATGATAACTGTCAAACCAGCACTGACATTGAGATCATGCTCAGGATTCTAAGAAGCTGGCAGCAAAAAATGTGAAAACTATGTTCTCTGTCATACTCCATGGGGGCTTCCCAAACAATGTCCTGAGATCTTTTTATGCTTAATTCCTAATTTTTCAGTTTATAGACCTATTTAGTATTTGTTAAGAGGGGCTTACCATCAGAAGGAGGCAGATCATAAGATGAAGATATTTTTATGACAGTCCTCCAGAATCTTGGAGAACAAATTAGTCTCACTCCTTTTCTCTATAGATGGGGAAACTGAGGACCAGAGATGCTAAATGCCTTATACCCTGGGGCAAGAACTGGTGCTTGCTATTGGTCAGTGGTAGAGCATGGGCTATTACCCATGTATCTTCTCTCCCTGGCTGCAGGGTTTGGCTTCCAAAGCAGCAAGACTGAATATGAGTTGGGTGCCTGAAGACCCAGTCACTGGGGTATAATTTAATACAGGGTTTATGGTTTGGAATAGATATATTTTTTAACCTACTGAGAAGACCCAGTGATAGTAATGGGATTTGGAAGAATTATGGGTATTTTGGATAGAAAAGGAGTTAGAAATAGAGGAGTAGTGGAGCTGGCGGGTTCCTAGGCTTTCACATTTGCATATACTCTCATTTTTCCTTCTAATTTAGAGACATGAGATGCTGGCTGTGTGTCTATGGGCCAGTGGCCTGCTACAGTCATAGAACTGAGAGTTCCTGCTTAGCTCATGCTGATCTTAATCTCCAACTAAATCCAGAACAAGTCAGACAGGCCACACCACATACTTTGGAAACAACTCGAGCTGTCTCATAGAAAGCTGAGGAGAGAACAATGTGAGGGAGTCAGAGAAAAGGGCACCAAGGTGGAAAAGGTGGTGACCAAGAAGGTTTGTGACCACAGATCATCCAGGAGATTAGAAAGAGATCCCTCTTGGCCACCCTGGAGGATTGGATTACATGGCTAGAAGGTCAGGCACCGTCTTTTGCAGGGGATGCACCCTGGGTGGTCTCATGAAGGGGGTGCTGACCCCACCTAGCATTCAAATACAATTCCATGTAAACCGTGTTCTGCAGCTGGGGAGATATTGTTTTTATACATTTAAACCTCCAACAGTCATTAGAGACATTTCTAAACGTAAAGATAATTCAGTAAGCAAAGTTACTGATGTTGAAAGACAAGAGTAAAGGACACCAGTGCACATTTCTATTTCTCTCTTGAATGAGTTGATGGAGAGCCACATCTTACTTTTGCAGTTATTTCTGCACCTATTACATTCAACTGAAATATCTGCTCAGGTCCCCAAATAGGTGTTTTTTATAAAGACAAATCAAAGAGTAGACAGGTGGGGAAATGAAAGTACATATGAAAGAAGAATAACATACAGGGCAGTTTCTTGGGTTGTTTGACCAATGTTTTTGTTATCTAATAATTTTACAGAAGCCAGAAATGAGAGCAAGTTCAGTTTCTTTCCCTGCTCGTTGTTAGCTTTCAAATACCTCTTGTCTAGCCTTCACTGATTCGCCTTCTTCCTGCCACCTTTGCAGTTTTTGGTTTGACTTTTCCTGATATTTCTGACCCTGAGCACGTATCTCTTGGGAACCATGCTCCCCGCCCCCTCTTGCCTTCCTCTACAGACCTGAATTACATCAAGGGGGAAGTCGATTAATGACTTACATTAATGAAAGAAGCTTTTCACAGGGTCTGAATTCTGTGTGGGGGCTCCAGGAGGGATCATTAGGAAGGGGAGGGGGAGGCAGAGCCGCCTCTGGGGATAAAACATATTTGGGTTTAATAATTATTGGAAACAAAGGCGCCTGGAGGCCCCAGGGCTGTGCCCCTGCTGGAAACGACTCTAATAAGTAAAAAGGATAACCCTCTTAGAAGACAAGAGTTAAAGAAGGAATATTGTTTAAGTATGGGATTTATTCCTGGTTGCTGGCATCTCTCCCTGGAAGCTTCTGATTTCAAAGGAGATTTGGACAAGTATGAGCTTGGGGGAGGGGACAGGCCGGAGAGGTGAGAAGGTCACGAAGTTGACAGCTGGCCTGTGGGAATGTGCTGTGGACCCTCCTCTTCCAGGCCCAGGCAGATTCCGGAGGTAAAATGAGCAGCCAGTCCCCATGAGATGCCGCCCTCGGCTGCCGAGAGGGCCCCGCAGGAGTACAGAAAGGCTGTGATTTGTACACAAAGACGGCAGCCAGCTGGACCGCAGCCTGGGCCAGTGCACGGGCCCAGTGAAAGATAATGGAGTACAACCCGCCTTGGTGATGCCAGCTACCGAGAATGTCAACCGCCCTCTGGAAAGAGGTACCCTCAAGGTACCATTTCCAAATGGCTTTAAATGTGAATTTCTTCTCAATTTGGCAATTTACAACAATCTAAATCAGGGACTCTTAACAAGGGGTCTGTGAGCTTGAATTGAAATTCAAAAAAACATTATTCTTGTGGGGACGTGTTGGTGCGGGTGTGATATATTTATTAAATAATACACAGTACAGTCAGGACTTAGTAAGGGGTCCGTGGAACAAAAAAGGTTATCAACCCCTGACCTAAATGTTGACTGACAGTCTCTAGACTACAGACAGACAGTTGGATAAAGTAGCAGAATCAGGTAGGCAGAAATAGTTTTTAGGAAGTGGCTTTCTTTCCCTGAATTTGCTACCTGGCAAGATCAATGGCAGCTACCTGGGGAAGAGAGGCAGGAGAGCTCTCTCTGATTTTCAAACATGCTGAGCCACACGCCACAATCACAGGCACTGTTACGTCCTTTTTCCTCGTGTCTTTCACAAGTTTAAGTGGCTTTCTGACAGAGCTTGCTTACGCAGCTCACTCTGATCTTTGCTGCTAACCAAAGAGCCTTTATTTTTCTGCTCAGCAGAGTCACCTTAATTGTCAAATCTGAAAGAGCCCCACCCAGCTCTGTTTAGTACCACGTGGTTTTCTTTGAAAGGCCCTGCTGTAACAGAATTGCTGGGTAACCTTTCTAAGTAAACAGGATATGTCACTCTGTGTTGGAAAAAAAAAAATCCCTCTCCTCAGCACAAATGCAAAAATATGCCAACTTATATTTTCTGTTAGTGTTAAATTAGCAACAGGGTCTATTTCTTACACAAGCACAGTCCTCTTAGCCTCTAAGTCTTCAATGTGCAGTGTGTCAGGGAGGCCTGGCTGACTTAGGAACATTTTAGAAATGCCTCCAGCACTTTGGGGGAGGCAGTAACATATCACAATTAGGAAAGATAATAATGCATGAAAAGAAAATCTGTGCAAAATCACATTGAAGGGGCAAGATTGTATGCATCTAAATTTTAGTCATAGCAAAGAGTTTGTGTTTTGTTAATTGACCACCTTTTCTACGTATGAAAAATCTGGCCTTTGAATCAATCAGGAGAATTGACACATGGCAGGACAAAGAAACACATGATGGATGGCTTTTTTTCCCCCAGTTACATCAGAACCTGGGTTCGTGTGTCAGGCAGGCGCAGTCCCACCAGTCCCCCACACACAAGCACAGTAGAAGCCAGCAGGATGGGGATTGCTTTGGTGATGCCAACCAGGGAGCCGAATATTAAGTTTCCAAGGACGGCTGCTGCTTTGCATAGAGCATTCAAGAAGCCAAAGCCTGTTGCCCTGCAAAGGAAAGAGATATGGACAAGGTTGAGAAAATGACTTCCAAGAGTCCCTTCTATACAAATGTCCTGTAATTTTCCAATGATCTTCAAGTAGATTGTTTTGTATACCATTGGCACAAATGATTAAATACTTGTTGGCAAAGCTTGGAGTAGAGAACCCCAGCTGTTGATCTTGTTCTTCCAACACTTTGTTTACTTTCCCCCCACATGTTGGTACATACTCTGCCTGAGGATTCCAATTGACCATGAATAGAAAGAGAAAACAAATTTTAGGGAGTAAGAAAAGCAGCTTATCTCTTGGTCCAATAGAACTGGAAGAAAGGATCTTTTGTTTATTTAGTTTTAAAAATTGTATTGTGGGGGGACGGATGTGGCTCAAATGGTTGGGCATCCGTCTGCCATATGGAGGGACCTGGGTTCAATCCCCAGGACCTCCTGGTAAAATAAAAAAAATATATAGAAGGCGCATGGGCTGCCAGGCTCTGTGTGCCAGTGAGCCGCCAGCCCCGGGAGCCATGCAGCAATATGATGACGTAACAGGGGAGAGACAAGACGAGATGCTCCGAAAGCTCTGAAAATCAGGAACCGAGGTGGCACAGGTGGCAGAATACCTCTCTCCTATATCGGAGGTCTCCAGGATCGAATCCTGGTGAAGACTGGAGGAGAAGGATGAGAAGAGATGGCAGGAAACAGACACAGAGAACTGCCCAGCGAATGGACACAAAACAGCAAATGGGGAAGTGGGGAAGGGGTTAAAATGGATAAAGTAAATAAATAAATCTTTAAAAAAAAAAAATTGTATTGTGGTAACATACATAACAACAATTTCCCATTTTAACCACTTTCAATGTACAATTTGGTGGCGTTGATTACATTTACAGTGTTGTGCTACCATCACCACCATCCAGCACTAAAACTTGATCATCACCACAAACACAAACTCTCATTAAGCATTAACTTCCCATTCCCACTCCTACCAGCCCCTGGTAACCTGTAATCCACTCTCTGTCTACGTATTTGCTTACTTGAGGTATTTTGTATAAGTAAGATCCTACAATATTTGTCCTTTTGGGTCAGGCTTATTTCATTTGACATGATGACTTCAAGGTTCACCCATGTTGTAGCACACATCAAAACTAAAAAAGGGTCTTTTAAGTAAACATTTTAATCTTATTCCATCCACCCTTCTCTCAAAAACGGAGGCCCAGCACACAGTCCATTAGAGAGAGGCAGGCCACATCCACTCAGTGTGACCGAGTCTGACTACTGAGTCTGACACCAGACAAGGTGTGGAGAGGGCAGGATATGGAAACTGAACAGCAACTCATCTCTTTGCAAGAGTGACCTATTATTTTGTTTCATGAATTCCCATAATCTCAGAACCGTACATGTTTAAAGGCAATTTAAATCCCTTTCACATTTTACATATCATAAAAATGTATAATAATAGATTTCTTTAGATTTATTTTACTCCCCATTTCTGTCCATTCGCTTTGTTAATGTACTAGGTTTTAGATAATTACAGCCCATAAAATTTTTCAAAGGAAATCAGGGATATCTGAATCGTATCCTGCATTTTTAGGTACAAAAGAGGTGAACTACCATGCTCTCTCCCCGTGTGTTCTGTTTGGAGGCAGGCAATGCTAGGGAAGTCATGGACACACCTAGTGGCCATCTCCTGGGTAGGCCCTCACCTACCCTTTCTCCCCCATTTCTACTGTGTGCAGATGTTTCTGTATGTTTCTATGCCAGGGGAGCTGTTAGGGCTAATGAAAAGGCCTGACCATACCTTAAAATCAGGAAAAGCAGCCCAGCTGCTTACCAGGGTGGGACATCTCAGTGGCAGGGCCCCTTCCTCCTGGGGTTGCATAAATAGTCAACACTGAGACAGCACAGGGTCTCTCATCTCCTAGGTGAAGCAGGGCCACTGACCCTACCTGAGCAGTTGGCCTCCCTGGAAGACTTTCCTTGCTCTTTTGGGCCCTTTGTGCTGTGTGAGTAATAAGTGGTCATTTGCTGGAAGTTTCTGTTGTGCCTGAGCCTGTGTTCCCTCAACACACCATGTAGCAACTCTCTCCACAGGCAGAAACTGAGTACTGAGCTGGGCAGACCACAAGTGAGCTAATTCAACATTTCTTATATTCCCATAATAGTTCTACGTGGGCGATTAAGTCCAAGAAAATATTACAGAAGAACATCAGATTGTGGGCCTAGAGTAGATCTTGCTTAGTGTCTTTGCTGGCATATTGGATGTGCAGGTACGTAATTAAGACACATCCTGTTTCTTAAGACATTCTTTGGAAAAGAAAATTTTCACTCTCTTCACTTTATATGTATTGAATGTGATTGTACTGTGGTCCTACAGGCAGGAAATTTAATTTTGTTCATGAGAGTATATCACACCACTGATATCATTAAATAACATGAAATTTCCTTCTGTCATTATGCCAACTCACTCTTTTTCATCTTTCATCCAATATCTGTATATATTACAGGTACACTGAATGCAGGGAAATTTTGGGATACTTTTTTCCCAGAGGGAAATGTATCTTCTATGATTTAAATGTGGCATTTAACACACATTTCCTTGGACTGATTTGCAGATATATGTGTGTGTGATTTCCATGGACAACTCACAACAGCCACTCATCACTACCTGTGCTATTCCTAGTGATATTTTCTACAATATTTGAGTGGCTTGTAACCTAAGATATGTACCATGGTCATTATCCAGTCATTTCTCTTTCTGCACCCTAGAAAAGGAATCCACACCCTTCCTTGAGCTGCCTGAACCAAAGTACAGGGCCAAAGAGTTCACTGATTAGAAGAGACCTAATAAAGGGCAGCCTCCTTTAGGCTATGACACCTAGAAAAAGAACAAAGAGGATCCTGAAGTGTGGCAAAATTGGTAACTGGAAGGTAGAGGGAGTGTAATGGAATCTCTGAGTGAGAGGAAGGGGAACTTCTTGAGAAGGTAAGTTAATTCTGTATTCTTCTTATTGTAGGTAGTTTGTATATATGTATGTATGTATTTTTTATTGGTTTGTTTGTTTTTAAAGAAAGACACTAGCAGGAACACTAACCACCCAAAAGATAAGGAAACAATATACTGACAACTGTTCTAAAAATAAAATTGTTTGCGGCTACACATTGGGCACCAAAGAAGACTCAAGCAGACTAATGCCATCACAAGGAGAAGATCTCAGGGGACTGACTTGCTTTTTCCTTTTTTTTTCCTTTTTCTTTTTCTTTTTAAATCTACATCTTAATTCTTAGATCTAGAATCATAAATTACCAAATATATATATTATGGTGGTAATATAAGCAGCAGCATCCTGGGAAAGGTGGCTAATGTGTATGTTGCTGATAAGAGAGGCAAACATCCTTCTGTCACAAAGACGTTTCAGTGACTAAACTGCAGAATGACCCACGTAGGATTTACATCTGTGTTAAAGTAGCCATATTTTCCTGAGCTATAAACATCTAGTATAACTTAGAGCAGGGTATACAATATGGTTAGCTATTTCCTTTTATCACTGAAACTGTAACTGAAGTATGGACAACTTCCTGAGATTTCTGGGCAGCGCTAAGTCACATCAAGAGCATCTGGTGTCTGCAGCCTCTAAAAAAGAAGATCAAATCCTTATTTCCTAAGAATTTCCATTTTCATTTCCAAAGCTGAGGCAATTCTTCAGATGAACATTTGGTGTGGATGCAAAGCATACAGTCTCCTTAAATTATAATTGGCATTTGAGAAAACGTGACTGTCCTTTCTTTGGATAAGTAAATTTTTTCTTCAATAATTTTCTATGCATCCAAGGCACAGCTGGATTAAGAAAATCACGCACAAAGTGACTGTCCCTTGGGGTTATCTGTTTATAAAGGAAACAAGCTCTTAGGTCATTTATTCTTTTGCTCTTACTTAGAAGAAGGGCATTAACTTCTGCAGACATGCAAAGCCCAAGTCACCTTGTGCTTATAAAGCCCTTTGAGGGTGGGAAGCTCAGTAGTTGATTTCTCAGCAGCAGGACAAGTTAGGGCATTCCTTTTCATAGACAAAAGACTTTCCTGCTTTCTCAGAACCAACAAGCAACAAAGGGAGAGAATGAAATGATCTATTATCTCTTATAAGCTCCACCCCTTGCCCTCCATTTCTCCTGCCAGAATCCTTTGTTCTCAATTCTTGCTCAACTATTTATTTAAATCTTTTAGATGTAAATTCTTTCTTCAGACAGCACCCTGTGACCACAGCAGCCCTGTACCTCATTCCATTAAGGCGCTCTCCTCCCTGCACCACTGACTCCTTCTGCCTGAAGAGTGTGTGCTGCTGGTATAGGGAGCTGGGTGGCTGCAACACTGAGGCTCAGCTGAGAGGGCCGTGGCCACCAGGGTGCCCCTTCACTGCAGCTGGACTGTGGCTCCTTCTGCAGGACCGTCACCATATATTCTAGGTCATTTATAAATAGCTAAAAGATACTGAGATTACATGAATGTTACATAAAAAATATAGGGATTCCCATATGCTCCACTCCCCATACCTCCCACACCCTCCCACATAAACAACATCCTTCATTAGTGTGGCACATTCATTGCAATTGATAAATGCATTTTGGGGCATTGCCACTGAGCATGGATTATAGTTTACATTGTAGTTTATACTCTTTCCCAGACAATTCTGTATGTTATGGGAAGATATATAATGGTCTATATCTGTCGTTGCAATGTCATTCAGGACGATTCCCAGGTCCCGAAAATGCCCCTGTATTACACCTGTGTTTCCCTCTCCCTGCCCCAAGAGCCTCCAGGGGCCACTGCCTCCATATCAATGTTGTAATTTCTCCCATTTCTAGAATCACAATAAGTCTACAGTAGAATACCAGTAGCTTACTCTAGTCCATAGCTCATTCCCCAATCTTGAGGATTCAGGGATGGTGATGCCCACTCCACCTCTAATTGAGAGGGACCTTCATCCCTAAATACTGTTTTTAAATTAGTTTTGCCCTCCCATCTGTGGCAGGTTAGTGTAGGGAAAAAGGGAAGACGAGTCACAGCTGGGACCCTGCAGAGAACATGGCCGTGAGACCCTACCCAGAACCCCCGAGGGCAGGCCTCTACTAAGAATGAGGCTGGAAAGACACCGCCCAGACCCTGGGCTCAAGAGGACGCCCCTGATAACTCCAAACAGGCCTCCCCATTGGTCGTGGAGAACTCCAAACAGAATGACCTCCTCATTGATCTCCTGAGGGCTAACAAGTGGGGATCATAGGCAACCAATCAGAACAGCAAACAGGTGGGGCCCCTCCCCAACATTAAGAAGGGGTAGGAAGAAAGGCCTTAAAAAGGCCCCACGTACCTGTCTCACCCCGTAGCAGGTTTACAGCCGTGTCTAGGGTGTGTACCATAGCTTTTCTTGCTTCCTAAATAACTCTTTACTCCCTTGCCTACCCTACGGCGTTTCCTTAAATTCCTTTATGCAACATAGCCAAGAACCTAGAGTGTTCACTAACACAGCCTGCCTCTTTCTCGTCTGCCTTTTCTGACTTCAGGGCAGTGTTGGTTGTGGTTCTTCTGAGGCCCGTGGGGAGAAGCCAGGGGTGCTGAATAACGGCCGCACTTAGAGCAGGGCCTGGCACTGTTTTGGACATTGGCTGAACTCTTTGCCCCATTGAGTGATGCAATTATTAGGGGGAAAAATAAATGTTATATTTTAAAAAGACCTGAAAGGGTGTAGATCCAGATTCAGCTTACGGGATTTACCTGTTATGGGTAAAATGTGAGCATTCTCCTTTGCCTAGTCTAAACTTTTAGAAGGGAACATTTTCTGTACAACTCAGTCAGATCAGAGAAATCATAGGTGGAAGCTATGAAAGGAATACTGAGGACTTAGCAGGGGGCATTGTGGAAAGCACAGTCAATCTTTAAATCAGGAATACATTGTGATCCAAAGATACATCTGTTAGTTGGTTATATGAAACAGAATGGATTTCATTTCTCTCACAGAAACAGTATTACAAACAATGGCTAGGTTCCCAGGTTAACCCAAAAAGCTATTTTAACTCTGAATTTGAGCTTTCAGATTACAAGGCTAAGTGCACCAGTATCTCATTTAGCATTTGTCTAATAAGCAAATTTGTCTTTAACACAACCCTAGTTTATACATTCTCCTACCCACATATTCATTTAACAATCATTCATTAAGCATTTATTATGTGCCAAGCACTGCACCAGGCACCAGGGACCTAAAGATGAATAAGAAGAAGTCACTGTTTGCATTAGGACAGACATGAAGAGATAACGCCACATGGTTAAGTGCAGTGATAAAGACACTCACAGGGTCTGATGGGGCACAGAGGATGGTTAGTGATTGAAGGCTGGGGGAGGGGGTGGCTGAGGAAGGGCTTCTCAGACTGGATGAGAATAGACTTGGTCTTGAAAGAAGAGTACGAGTTTTCCAGACAAATGATGGAATGTGGGCAGGGACATCTTCTGACTCCCAACACCCTCCCCTCTCCCTCAGTTCTCTCCCTGGTACCCCACTCAGATATGCCTGAGTTAAGCTCAGCTGATAGGGGCATCCTGCACAAAGGTTTTTCAAGTAACAAAATGGACTGCTTACCTGCAGCCCCCACATAAGTGTCCCGTGTCATCATGCAGCTGTTCTCAAATTGGGCTGAAGATAGAATGTGATTGAACTAAGATGCACGAAACATGTATAACCACGCCCTCACCCAGTGGTGCTCAGCCCTGGGTACATTAGAATCTCCTGGGGACCTTTTAAAACAGAGCAGTGTGGGGATACCAATGCCCGGGCCACACCCACAGAGATTCTGATTCTATTGTTCTACTTGGGGCCCAAGCATTAGTACTTTTTAGAAGCTCTGTGGGATTTAAGGTATATCCACGTCTGTGAACCCTGCAATCTTCCTGGAGATATCTACATTTTTAAATTGGTTTGGCGTTACTATTATACATTAAAGGAAATTACAAAAGCAAAATATTCACCACCACCCCCCTGCCAACAAATGGTTTTCATTTCTGAATTCCCTTTCTAACAACATCCATATTTTTAAACTCATAGGGTCTATACAATTTTGCACCTTCTGCTTTTTTCAATCCTTAACATAACAGTTTGCCCCATGTTGTTTATGTTTTACTTAAAACAAAATGATTGGAAAAAGACCTCAAATAAAAGGGGGAAAAGGTAAAGACAAATGAGTTCATATGGCTAAGAGACTTCAAAGAGAGTCGGGAGGTCATCCCAAAGGGAACGCTTATGCACAGCTCAGTAGGACCTCATAGGCTTCCAAAGTGGATATCACTCCAAACAGAGGGGCTCTTGAGGGCTCTGGAGACATGCAGGTCCTATGTCAGGGTGGATAGTTCTGGAGTTTGGTGTCTTATCAGTGGACCCTACTTTGGAATCTGAGAGTGACAGAGTTGGACTCTAATATGTCTTCCCCACACATGGTTCATCTGTCCCTTCTATTCAAACCTATACGTGGTGCTGGAGTTTGTAGAGGTACATCCAGAGACTGGAGTCTTTGGGCTGTCCATGTGCCAGCTGGGCCCGGAATTTCGGTGGAGCTGCAACTCCTACTCTACAGCTCAATGGACTCACCCAGGACACCTGGCAGGGAGATGATGATGGACAATGGCCATCCCAGGGAATGGAGAGAGTCTGCAGCTGCAGGCAGGATAATCCCATCCATCTTATCCATGGGATATAAGACCCCTCTCACTTGGAGGTGGAGTGGACATCACCACCCCAGACTCCTCAGGATTGGGGAAAGAGCTATGGACTAGAGTGGACTTACTGGTATTCTATTACAGACATATTGTTATTCATGCAATGGAAGAAATTATAACATTAATGTGGAGCCAACGGCCACTGGATGCTCTGGGGGCAGGGAGAGGGAAAAGCAGTTGTAATACAGGGGATTTTTCGGGACTTGGGAATTGCCCTGAGTGACATTACAATGACAGATACAGGCCATTTTATATCATCATATAACATGCAGAACTGTGTGGGAAAGAGTGTGGTCTACAATGTGAACTATGGTCCATGCTTAATGGCAAAGCCCCAGGATGTGTATATCCATTGCAGGTGATGTGCCACACTAATGAAAGATGTTTATGTGGGAGGTTGTGGGAGGTGTGGGAGGTGGGGCATATGGGAATCCCTATCATTTTTGTGTAACATTTATGTAATCTAAGTATTTAAAAAAATAAAAAATAAAAATTTATTTAAAAAAATAAAATGAAATGATTTAGCATATAATCATTATTTCCATAACAATACTGTTGGGTAATTATTAAGTACCCAAATTTGGGGTAGCATAAATGATATTGCAATGAATCTCTTCAAATACATCACTGCCTTCTTTTGGCTGTATCTATTAGGAAATATCAGGCAATGTAACAAAGCCAAGGGAGATGTTTACAATGTGCGGGGAGACTGGGGGCAGCAAGGTGTGCTGTGGCCCACCAGAGAAGAATCTAACCCAAAGGCTTCTCCCAAGCTCTTTCCTTCTTCCTCCCTGCTTCTGCTTTTATTAAACAAACTGGTTTACTCTGCTTCTCACAGCTCGTAGTTGAATTCATTTTCACCAGAGGCAATCAATTTCTTACGTACCTTGAATCATTGTCTTCTCTTCCAACTCTTATTCGGTTACCCAAGGAAAATCTCTGTAGGTTAGGCACTGGGCCACCAGAGAAGCTTTCCTAATCTCCCCGGCTTTCATACTGCCCTCCTCAGGGCTGGTTTGGACCAATCTTGGGGACTGGAATTGGCCTGATTTATGTCCAGGCCACATCTTGAGGGCAGGGGCTGTGTGGTTAAAGCCATTCAGCATAACCTCTGTGTGTCAGGCCTGGCAAAAGGATGCAGATGATCCTTGTTCAAGCAACAGCTGAACAAACAAAATTCCTATCTTTGAAATATGTTGGAAGATTTCCGTGATGGGCAATTTAGTGGACATGGGTTGGGTCATGTTTGTTTACTTATGCCAGACTATCATCTTGCTTTTTCAGGGGGAAAAAAATAATTTCACGCTCATCTCAGAAAAGCCTGAACTCAATTGCTTTCTGATGGTCAATGAAAGAAAAAGTGTGTCTTACCCAAGTAAGAAGTGTGCGTATATACGTGATTGGTGTGTGTCTCCATTAACCTGGGCGAGATGCCATTCTCCACCACTGTAGGCAGGACTTTGCTTACATACAAGTAGAGAAGGATTTACCTACAAAACGTGAGCTGAGAGGAATTCCCTGGCCCAAAACAGCTCTTCAATTCCCTCCCATCCCCACCACCATCAATTATCTACCTATCCCTTGATCCTGTTGAAATGCAAATATCCTTATATAGATAATAATGGAAGCCATTGTCAGTTATTAAGACTCTATCATTTGTCTGATAAACCTAGCTAGGAAGTGAGGGCCTGAACCAGGGTAGGCAATGAGTTTGAGGAGGCAACTTAGAATTTGTCTAATGCCATTGTTCATGAACCTGGCTGTGCATCCTACCTAATTCCCAGGTGAGCTTTCTTTCTTTCTTTATTTAAAATTTTTATTGTTGACATGTATACAACACAAAATTTTCCATTTTAACCATGCGTACAATTCAGTGATATTAATTACATCAAAGTATTATGTTACTATCACCACTATCCATTATGAAAACTTTAAAAAAGCCCAAAGAGAAACTCTGTACCCACAGAGCAATAGCTTCCCATTCCCACTGCCCCCAGCCTCTGGTAACCTATAATCCACTCCTGTCTCTATGTATTTGCTTATTTGAAGTATTTCATATAAGTGAATATTTGGCCTTTTGTTCCTGGCTTCTTTCACTCAACATGATGTCTTCACAGTTCATCCATGTTGTCACATGTACCAAAACTTCTTTCATTTTTAACAGCTGAATTATATTCCATTGTATGTATATACAACACTTTGTTTATCCATTCATTGGTTGGTGGACATTTGGGTTGCATTCATTTTTTGGCTATTGTGAATAAGTCATTATTAATATTGGTGTGCAAATATCTGTTCAAATCCCTATTTACAATTTTTGGGGTATATATCTAGAAGTGGGATTGCTGGGTCATATGGCAATTCTACACTTACTTTTCTGAGGAACTGCTGAACTGTTTTCCATTGTGGCTGTACCATTTTACATTCCCACCAAAATTGCAAAAGGGTTTCTATTTCTCTGCATCCTTGCCAGTATCTGACATTTTCTATTTTTAATAATAGCATCCTAGTGGGTATGAAGTGGTATCTCATTGTGATTTTGGCCAAGTGAACCTTTTTTTTTTTTTTTTAAAGATTTTATTTATTTATTCATTTATCCCCCCCTTACTGCTTGTACTCGCTGGGTCAGCTAACCATGCCGTGCGGGCGGGCTTGCCTTCACCAGGAGGCCCCGGGAACCGAACCCGGGACCTCCCATATGGTAAACGGGAGCCCTACTGATTGAGCCACAGCCGCTTCCCATAAGTGAACCTTTTAAAAGCACCTATTCCCAGATCTCTACACTAGAGCCACTTGGAGGGAAGGTGGGATTGTCTGTGTTGGAGTGGCTGCACAGACTCAGACATCTGGGTTTGAAGCTAAGTGATCCAGGGCAAGTTACATGACCTCTCTGTGCCTCATTTTTCCCACCCTGTAGGGTTGGAGTGAGGATTAAATAAGGTTAAATGAGATAAGCTAAAACACTTAGCATGGTATCTGACTGATCCTTCATTTTACAAATGGCTCAGGCCATTGGGCACTTGCCTCTCATGTAGGAGGTCCCAGGTTTGGTTCCTGGTGCCTCCTGGAGAAGGTGAGCAAACAATGAGCAGACAGAGAAGAGAACCATCTCTAGGGGGGCAATAAATAAAGAAAAAATAAAGTAAATAAATAAATCTGAAGAAAAAAAAAAGAGAGAGAGAGAGAGAGAGCCAGACAGTTCCTAAAGAAGTTGAATATAGATTTGTCACATGACCCTGCAATACCACTACTGGGTATATACACCCAGAAGAACTGGGAGCAGTGACACGAACACATATCTGCACACTGATGTTCATAGCAGCATTTTTCATGATTGCCAAAAGTGTCCATCAACACAACCCAGGTGTCCATCAACAGATGAATGGATAAACAAACTGTGGTGTATTCACATGGTGGAATATTATGCAGCTGTAAGAAAAAAGGAAGTTGTAAAGCATATGACAACATGGATGAACCTGGAGGACATTATGTTGAGTAAAGCAAGCTAGACACAAAAGGACAAATACTGTATGACTGTGCTACTATGAACTAAATATATCATGTAACGTATTATATGATTCCATTTATATAAAATGTAAATATAAGTCAATTTATAAAGATGAAATTAAATTAGTGGTTATGTAGGGCTGGGGAAGGCATGCTAAGGGATATGGAGTTTTTCTTTTTGGAGCAAGTTTTAAAATTTTTTGTGATGAATGCACAACATTGTGATTATACTAAAAGCCATTGATTATACACTTTAGATGACCATATGACATGTGAATATATCTCAATAAAACTGCTTAATAAATAAATAAATAATTGGCAAGGATAGCCAGAAATAGCAGCTATGTACAGCAGGGGAAACATAGAAAGATTGAGAGGTGAAACATTTTCTTGTTTATTTGTCTGTTTTTTGTTTATTATTATTATTGAAATAATGAAAATGCTCTGATAATGATTGAAGTGAGAATGTACAACTATGTGATTATACCAAATACCACTGTTTGTACATATTGGATGAATTGTATGCTTTATTAATGTGTATCAATAAAATTGATGTGTTTAAAAAAAAGAGAGAGTGGCTATATTATTGTTCAACAATAGATTTCAAGTAAAAAAAAGAATACAAGAAAGAAAGGAGGCTATTATATATTGATAAAAGGTTCAATCCAGCAAGAATATATAATGATTATAAACATATATGTACCTCACAGCAGAGCCCCAAAATACATGAGGCAAATTGACAGAATTAAAAGAAGAAATAAATATTTCTACAATAATAGTTGGAGAATTTAATACTTCACTTTCAATAATTGATAGGACATCTAGGCAGAAGATCAACAAGGAAATAGAGGACCTGAACAACATTTTTAACCAATTAGACCTAATGGACATATACAGAACACTCCATCCAAAAACAGCAGAATACACATTCTTCTCAAGTGCACATGGAACATTTTCCATGATAGACCATATGTTAGGCTACAAATCAAATCTTAATAAATTTAAAAATATTAATATCATATAAAGTATTTCTTGGGCCACAATGGAATAAATCTAGAAATCAATAACAAATATGTAGAAATTAAACAACACACTATTAAAAGGCCTCATACTTTTACAAAAATTAACTCAAAATGGAACTCTCAAAACTCAACAGTTAAAAAGTAAACAATCCATTAGAACATGGACAAAATATAAGAGATATTTTTCAAAGAATATATACAGATGGCAAATAAGCACACGGAAAGATGCTCAACGTCTTAGCCATTAAGGAAATGCAAATTAAAACCAACATCAGATATCACTGCACATCCATCAGAATGACTAAAATAAGAAATAGTGACAGCACCAAATGCTGATGAGGAGGTAAAGAAACTTGATCCCTCATATTGCTGACAGGAATGTAAAATGGAATAGCCACTCTGGACAACAGTTTGACAGTTTTTAGAAAAGCAAACATGCAACTACCATATTACTCAGCAATTGCTCTCTGTTGCATTTATCCCAGAGCAATGAAAACTTATGTTCACATAAAAACCTATATATAAGAATATTCATAGCAACTTTATTTGTAATAGCCAAAGTCTGGAAACAACCCAGATATCCTTCAATGGGGAATGGTTAAACCACATCCACAATGTGGAATACTATTCAGCAATAAAAAGGAATGAACTACTGATATACACACAACCTGGACGAATTTGCAGAAAATGATGTTGAATGAAATAAGTCAATCTCAAAAAGTTACATATCATATAATTCCATTTATACAACTTTCTTGAACTGACAAAATGGAGAACAGATTAGTGGTTGCCAGGGGTTAAGGAGGGGGCAGGGGCAGGAGGGAAGTGGGTGTGGTTAAAAAGGGAACGAGGAGGACTCCTGGTGATATATCTTGATTGTATCAACATCAATATCATGGTTGTGATATTGTACTATAATTTTGCAGGATACTACCATTGGGGAAAACTGTGTAGAAGGTATATGGGATCTCTGTATTACTTCTTACAACTTCATGTGGATCTATATTAAAATGATCCTGTGGTAGTGCCTGCCAACCCACAGTCTTTACAAGTCTGTGAAGTAGGTAAAGCTGCTCTTTAGGGTTCCTTCCACCCCCTTTCTGTGCCCCTCGAGTCATCACGTGCCAGTCTCTTTCCATGTTCCCTCTCACCTGGGGAAACGCTGAAATGTCACTGTGCCTATTTAAAGACTCTGCCATCATCAGAGGACATTTCCTTAATGCAGAGGTTTTGAGTATAGGAGAACGGTGGTGGCATTTACAGAACAGAAAAGTTTTTGTGGTTGTTTTACTTCGTTTCTTAGGCCAAGAAAAGCGGTGAATGATTGAATGGTAGCCCCTCAAATATATGTCCACCCAAGGATGTTGAGATGAGATCATCTCAGATTATCTGGGTGGGCCCTAAATCCAGTGACAAGTGTCCTTATAAGAGGAGGAGAGGACACTGACAGAGGAGAACACACAGAGGAGAAGGCCTGTGAGGAAAGAGGCAGAGACTGGAGTGATAATGCCACAAACTAGGAAACTCCTGGAGCCACCAGAAGCCGGAAGAGGCAAAGAAGGATTCCGCCCTCGAGCCTCCGGAGGGAACATGGCTCTGCTGACACCCTGATTTGGCATTTCTGGCCCCCAAAACTTCAAGAAAGTAACATCTGTTGTTTTAAACCACCACGTTTGCAGTAATTTGCTATGGTGGTCTTAGGAAACTAAGTACATATAATTTCAAAATTTCCTGACTCTTAACGAAACGATCTAAGGTAGCTTATAAAAAACCCAAAAGTATTAAAACGGTAATAAAAGAGAGCAAGTTGGGATGAGAAGGAGAAAAGTCAACATCTGAACCATGCAGATTCAGCATAGACATAGGCTCGCTGCCTCCTGATTGCACAACAGAAGGAAATGTGAAGAATTACACAATTATTATCATATGAAGTGAAGAGCAGCTCTTTGGAGGAGGATGAGGCTGGGGATACAAAGTCATTCCAATAACCAAGCTCTGAGACATTCCCTCTTCACGGTGACTCTGTATAAGAGGAAATGAGTACTATCAAGTATTTTCACAGCAAATGAGAAAGTAACCCCCAATACAAGTCAAAGATCTAATATTGAAAGTTTAAATTCGTAATGTGGTTGACAAGTATGACTTTCACATGGTATAACTTCTATAGCACTTAAAATATACCTTAAGTTAAGTTCCCTAGTTTTGACTGGGATTTTGATAGGTATCTGTTAACCTATTTTTAGTTTGGGGCCTGGAATCAGAGTGTCCTATTCTGATCTTTAAGGTCAGGTTATTAAGGACAACTTCTAGCAACTGGGAAGAATTGGCAATGCTAAAAGTCTGTTATGAAAATTACAGCCTATAGCCAGAATTCTTGCCAAGATGTATTCTATTCTGCCTCCGGGCGGAGCGAGGTTATAGCGAACCTACACAGGAAACGGCGGAGGTTTCCCTAACAGCTGAGGCAGAGATCAGTGGAGACCTCCTAACATGGCTCAGAGGGATGCAGTAAAGATGGAAGAGAAGGCTTTAGCTTGAGTCTTTTCAGAGCAGGTGGTACGAGCTGTTTACCACAGTGGTGGCAACACTGCTCTGGAGGATAAGTTATCTTGAGATCACTGAAGAAAATGACTTCCGCAAATTATCTGATACCATCTACTTTAGTGCTGGAGAATGTCAGCAACAGCGTGGCTGCCTTGAGAGTATGCCTCTCAGACCTCCAACTCACTGCCCCAGATGCTGCGCTCTGAAATTCAGTGCCCTGTTTGCACTGGGGTCACCTTTTCCTTGTGCTGCTTCCAGCCAGTGACTGAATGTGGCAGGAAGACAATGGCAGGCTTGGTCCTGGGACACGCAGGATTTCTCTGAAGCTAACTTGTTGCAAGACTCACCCCACCCTTGCTCGCACAGCCTTGTTGAATCTTCCGTGGACTGCCTGATGGTCTGGGAAGCTTCCACCCCACCTTGCCTTCCTCTCTTTCACTCAGGCTCAGACTTGAATTGTGACTCTCCTAGACTTCGTTGGCTCCCTCCCCATTTTCTCTCTCATGGACATCTCCCCTAATGAAATCCGTGCCCATTCAATCCCATCTTGGTGTCTGCTTTTCTCACACACAGAGCAACTATTGTTTTTATTCTTAGTTGATGTTTAACCTTTCTGATAACAGAAAAATAGCAGGTCCATGTTTCTCATGAGAAGGACTCACCCAGTCCATTCATGCTTTTTTTTTTTTTTTTTTTACCGGGAGGTCCCGGGGATCGAACCGGGTCCCTCCATATGGGAGACAGACGCCCTACCAATTGAGCCACATCCGTCCCCCCATATATATATATATTTTTTTTCATTTTTACCAGGAGGTCCCAGGGATCGAACCCAGGTCCCTCTATATGGCTGATGGACGCCCAACCATCTGAGCCACATCCGCCCCCATTCATGCTTTTTTAAAGCCAGGTTTTTACCTTAGGAGAATATTCATCCTTTCATTTTTATGGCAGAGGTATAAGCAGTTGAGTCATCTAAGATAGTATAAAGCTCTTACAATGTGAAACAAAAAGGAAGAGGGCTATGATGTAAGCTTGCTTCAACATTGAGATTAATTTAAATGTGTAGTTTAATCCACAATTGACCCTATTTGCAGAATGAGAGTTAGATGAAAGAAAGCTCAATAAAGCTGGGAAGAATCTTAATTTTGTTCTTGGTGGCATCCTTATTCTAAGCCTCGTTGTACCCACTCCAGGTCCTTGCCCATAACAGACAAAGAATTAATAAATGTTTGTTGAATGAATGAAGTAGATACTGTATATAGATTGTATGGTGCTTTGCAGAGCCTAAGCATCATTATTTAATGATAATGAGGATTGGAATTAAAATATTTGATAGGTAGATGCCAAGGGTTCTTGAGTTTCAGATGTTCTGCAGGGAGACAGGTATAGGAATACCCATACGGTTCTTGTTAAATTCAGTAATAGGGCATTCCTGAGGAAGAAATTCAAGCTAGACTCTGGAAATGCAGAGAATATACCCCATTGGGGCTAAGAAACCAAAGGAATGAGTCAGAGGAGGGAATCAGGATAGGAAAGTTGCAAATTGATAGCCCAAATGTCTTAGCATAGTCCTAGATAAACCTAATTCAAGTCCAGAGAATACTTATCCATAGAGAGGCACAGTGGGGTTCCCTGGTGACAAAACATAAAAGTCATACATGAAATAAAAGAAGGTAAGAGGCTATTGTCTTAGCTCATGTCAAATGGCAAGACAGGGCTTTCATTCTTTTAATTATTCAGCTACTGAAGCTCAACCCCGAAATCATACCTTCTAGCCCTTTCTCTTATATGAGGCACAGATTCTCTGTGTCCCCATTTTGGGAATGGATGAATAATTTCCCTCTAATAGCAATGTTTCTTTTTGTAACTGGAGTTATAAAACTCCAACAGACTAGAAAGTCAAGAGATAAGTTTTACAGACCTCTTTGTGGTTGCTTAATGCAGAGTTCATGCAGACACCTACAAACTTAAGGTAAAGATCCTGTGGGACTGATTAGCCAGTCAAAACATGGGCCAATCTAGGCTCTTAAAACCTAATCCTCACCACTTCATTACAGCTTCCTCATATTGTTAGCCTACAGAGTTAAGTCATGGACACAATTAAATCCTTTCACTGGTTTCACTACCCTATTACTTCCTGCTAGCAACACAATTCCCCTACATTTTCTTTCTTTCTTTTTAAAAAGATACTTGTGATACCTACAACTTCATGAACCAGATATTTTTGGATGTTCCCCTTTCTTGGGGAAGTGACAGTTTGGTTTATTTTCTACGCATTTTCAGTAGTTGTGTAGCGCTCAAAGCACCTTTTTCTGGATGCCCACTTGAACATACCTCCGGTCTGTGGGGTACAGTTCCACAGTGACCACATCAAGAGAGTTCCAGGCTGAGATGGTCAGTCCATTGTACAGACACAGCATGCCTATCATCATGGATTCGCTGGTGCCGAACCAAAGGAAGAAACAGCTGATCCCCGAAAGCACCATAGAGCCACCTGCCAACCAAGCAGACAAAATGCTGGAATGTTTCCCAACACCTTAGTAAAGCAAGGGTCCTTGAGTTTTTGAGATCTCTCAGCAAAAACTGAGTTCTGATGCCAATCCACATCCAAGCTGCAGGCTGGGTTTCATAAAGCTCAAGTACAGGTACATTCACTGGTATGATAGGTTCACCTCTATCTGTTGTCTGAATGCAGCAAAATGTACATCAGCAATTACTCAGCTATTTAAGTGGAAAAATAAATATTAGTCACACATAATTAGTTGTTCAATCTGTTAATCATGGAAACTGCTCAAGTGAAAGGTAATTAGACATAATTTTCACTAAAATTTAGAGTTAATGAAACGTCTTAAGGGATTTCTCCTCATCTCTGTGGGGTGCAAATCCCTAAAAGGGGGAGGAAAGGTGCATTGGGAAACTGACTCCTTCAGGATTACAGGAGCAACTCTTTCATTTTACATAAAACCAAGCACGTACCTAGCATCGTTAAACGCCCGATTCTGTCCATTAGGAGAGCAGACACGATGTTCCCTGGTAACACTGCCAATGTTCCCAGGAAGTTAACAAAATAAATCCAGTAGGCACTATAGTCATCATCAAAGGTAATCTGGCAGCCCGTCTTGTTGTGTAAAAACGTAACGTTTTGAAATTCACAGTCAATGAATTTATATGTCTCAAAATCTGTGGGCACAAGAAGACAATCCACCAGGCTCTTAACAAATGTGCAACAGAACAAGAAAGCCTGTTGCAGACTTAAGGGCCCAGGCTAGTTTGACTGACCCCCCTCCCCACACCATTTTTACCTTAAGAGTTAATGAGCAAAGAGCACTTTAACAGGTTCTGTGCAGGCATGGTTTTCCTCTTGAAAAGCTGTTACCTTTTTAAAAATTTTTTTATTTTTATTTTAGTAACATATATACAACGTAAAATTTCCCCTTTTAACTTTATTCAGATATACAATTCAGTGGTATGCTACCATCACCATCATCCATTACCAAAACTTTTCTATCACCCCCCAAATAAATTCTGTACCAATTAAGTTTTAACTCTCTATCCCCTAACCTCTCTCCAGTCCTGGTAACTTGTATTCTAGTTTCTGACTTTATGAATTTGCTTATTCTGATTATTTTATATCAGTGAGATCACATAATAGTTTTCCTTTTGTGTCTGGCTTATTTGACTCAACATGATGTCTTCATGGTATGTATCTTCTCCCGGCCAAAGTGCAGATTCTAGACTAGGACCTTACCATTACAAAGTAGCTCTTCAACCTGAATAATTTCAACTGTCCTATCTTTGAGCTTACTGATTCTTTCTACTGTCAGCTCCAACCTGCTGTTGAAACCCTCCAAAGAATTTTTAATTTCAGTTATTGTAGTCTTCAACTCTAGTATTTCTGTTGGTTCCTCTTTTTTTAAAAAAAATAATTTGTCTCTTTATTAAGATTCTCATTTTGTTCACTCATGTTTTCATGATAGCCTTTACTTAGTTCTCTGTGTTTTCCTTTTGCTTTCTGAGCACACTGATCATTTTTTTTTTTTTTAAGTCTTTAGTTTTCCAAAGTCTGGTCTTCTTCATTGATGGTTTCTGAAGTTTTATCTTATTCCTTCAGCTGGGCCATCACTTCCTCTTTCTTTGGTAATCTTTTGTGGCACACTAAAATTTTTTTTTAGATTTATTTTTTATTTTACTTTTTCTTTTATTTATTCCCTCCTTCTCCCCTATGGTTTGCTCATCTGTCTGCTCATTGTTTGCTCGCCTTCTCCAGGAAGCACTAGGAACTGAACCTGGGACCTCCCACATGAGAGGCAAGTTCCCAATGGACTGAGCCACATCTGTTCCCCATGGGCTGTGGCATCTGCTGGCTTGTGGCCTCTGCTTGTTGTGGCGGACATGGAGTCTAGTTCTGTTGCGGCAGGAGGTGGTGTCTAGCTCCGTTGTGGTGGGAGGTGGTGTCTAACTCTGTTGTGGCGGTTGGGGGCATCTGCTCATCATCTTTTAGGAGGCACCGGAACCTGAACCCGGGATCTCCCATGTGGAAGGCAGGTGCCCAAGTGGTTGAGCCACATCTGCTTCCCACACACTATACATTTTTTTTTTAAATGCATATTCACATTTTTTTTAAAGATTTTATTTATTTATTTATTTATCCCCCCCTTGCTGCTTGTGCTCGCTGTGCCCATTTGCTGTGCGTTTTTCTGTGTCTGTTTGATCTCCCTTTGTTGCGTCGTCTTGTTGCGTCAGCTCACCGCGCCACACGGGCTGGGTTGCCTTCACCAGGAGGCCCTGGGAATCAAACCCAGGGCCTCCCATATGGTAAACGGGAGCCCTATCAATTGAGCCACATCCACTTCCCCCACACTATACATTTTAATAATTTAATGTGTTAGCTCTGGGATTTAGTCCCTGAACTGTCTGCTCCTTAAGTTTGTATCCAGCTAGTAATAAGGCAATGATTTCTTTCAGTGCCAGGAGCTAACAAAAACAAATAAACCAATGCAAAAAAAAAAAAAAAAAAAAAAAAAAAAAGCCTTTCTCAGTCTATGCCAATTGGTTCTGTCTTGGCTGGTGATCTTCTTCAGAATTTAGCCTTTCTACCAAGAAAATCAACCTGAGGCAAAAGAATGGGGTTCTCTCTGTCTTTTCTGAGCACAAATCATATGCTAGGCATGTACTCATGGCCTTAGAAATTCTCCTGTTTACAGGGATCCAAATGCTTTCCTTCTCCCTATGAAATATAATTCCCCCCTCTCTGGAGTACTCTACTGTATGTCTTGAAGCTGATGTAGCAGTTTGGCAGTTTGATGAAGTTATGAATTCCAAGAATAGATATTGGATTATGCTTGTAAACTGATCTGTTCATCTGGGCATGATTAAGTTATAATTGGGGCTTTATTAGGCTACGTCAGTAAGGTGTTGAGCCCCAGCCCTTGGTGGTTGGGGAATCAAATATAAAAGGCATGGCAAAGGACAGAGTTGGAGAAATTCTGATGTTGGAGTCTTGAGCTGGAGCCCCAGGAAGTAAGAGAGCTTGGTCGTGAGGAAGGAGAGAAGGCCCCGGGATACAGACAGCCCATTCGCCTGATAGTCTACAGCTGGCCTTGTGGAGCGAGGCAAAGCCTAGGGAGCTACATAGTCTACAGCTGACCTTGTGGAGGAAACAGAGGAGCTAAGCCCAGAGAGAAACGCAGCCCCGGGAAGAGAGGAACCCAAGAAGCCTGAACCCTGGCAAACGTCAGCAGCTGTCTTGCTCCAACAAAAGGCAATGGATTTTGGTGAGGGAAGAAACTTATGCATTATGGCCTGGTAACTGTGGACTTCTACTCCAAATAAATACCCTTTATAAAGACCAACTGATTTCTGGTATTTTGCATCAGTACCCCTTTGGCTGACTAATACAGCTGGTAATCCTTTGCTCCATGATGCTTCGACTTGATGGTTTCTTCTACTACACAGCTGATGCAAGCTGCTTTTGCATGCGGGGCAAGTCCTGGGATGGCAAACCAGAGATGAGAGTCCTGGTTCATTCCTTTAGGCTGCCACCAGATAGAATAGCACTGACATAAAGGCATCCCAGTATGCAGATAGGGTTTATTCTGCTCCATCCTGGACAGGGCCAGAGACCTACAATGAGTGCAAAGGCCAACTTCATGCCATTCTGGGGTGTGGGTGGGTATGGGGGTAACCAGCAAGAGCATCACAAGCTTCTACCATTTCTAAGTTTCTGTAGTCCAGTTACTGCAACCCTTTAAATGCTTTCCAGACCTCTGAGGAAGATGTTTCTGCCAGTTTCTGTTAATTGTTCAAAGATTGAGAATGGGACACTGGAGTGTCTTATGTACCATCTTAGTCAACAGGAGGTCCCCTCCTTGATTTTGTTTTGAACTTGGATTTATCCAAGAAAGGGCTGCAGATGATGGTGGGTTGTGCTAAGAGGCCATGAGAATCGAAAGTGTTCTTATCTTTCTTGCTGATCAAGATCTGCCAAAAAGTAGTTCTCTGAGGTTGAGTGGGTTAGAAGATGGTGATACATAGCACTATTTTTTAAAAAGAAACAAAACAAAACAAAACAAAACACAGAACACCCAAACATCCAAATTCATTTTCATTTGGACCTGGGCAGAGCTGGCTCATCTCTGAGCACCAAGGAGACAGAGCTGAAAACAGGGTAAGCACTGATACTGTTGCCAGTGTTGGGCTGCTATTCTGGACTTGTATTTAGGATAGACAGACCAATGTATGGGAGTGTATAAACCAGGGACTCTGAAACCACATAAACCTGGGTTGAAATGATCTCTCTTTTACTAGTTCTGTGATTGTGACCAAATTACTTAATTTTCCTAAGCCTCAGGTATTGTGAAAACTAAATGGGATAATGCATGTCTAATGACGTATAATAAATGCTCCATAAATGTTTCCTTCCCCTCCTTGTTTCCCTTGTTTTTTCCCAGACTCCATATAATGGGTTGTGCTAAAAAATTTTATATGACTGAGCAAAGCCATATTTTGTCCATCTCTATTGACTGCAAAGTCCAGGCATGCTCACTTAAGTAAACACCAGATTTTGAAATTAGGATTATCAAAACAAACTATAGGTAAATCATTTCTATGCACCAAGGATTTTTTCTCAACTTTAAACTTCAACAAATCCAATTCATACTAAATCTGACAAATTCAAACAATGTAAGCTTATTTTTGATCCAATGTGACTTAGGGTCTCTGTTCATTTGCCCTTTAATTTCTACTTCCCACATAAGCCTCTGCCCACATTATCATATGGGGATCATGTTTCTGCCAAGATCTGGGCCTCCTGAAGAGGAGCACACGTACCTGTGTTGTCAAAAACAGTATCAATAAATGTGCAGTTCTTGAAGCAGGTGTTGAGTGAAGTCACATCCTCAAAGATGCAGGTCTTAAACATGGAATCTTTGAAAGTTACAGATTTGAACTTGACCCCTAGAAATCTGTCCAACACAAAACAAATTCTCATCAATGACTTGAATCCATCAGGGTAAAAAGCTAAGTCAAAGAAGTTTAGGGATGAGATGCCCCACTATAGACTCTTTTAATTATAAAGGACACAGGTTTCTGGATTGTATAAGCACTTTGTTCTTTTTCCTTTTTTCCTCATGCAACCTCTCCTTTGGCCATCACATTGTTTACCAACATCATTCTCCACCAAAAGAGATGAAACTCAAGACAACTCCATTTAGCTTTTTGCAATTTTGGTAAAAGGTGTTATGGGGTATGAGATTTAAGGCAGAGAGTTTGGGGATTATCTGTGGCTCTTAATTCTTTATATCTTCTTATTCCTTCACAAATACCTTTATTTGAAAATTCTCTATTTGTGATTAATGTCTTTAACTTGAGGGCATGCTCCCACCCATGCTTTTTAAAAACTTTTTTTAGTGTGTTGAAGTGATTTGGAGTTTTTTTAAAAATTTATTTAATATTGTGGTACCATATATGTAACATAAAATTTCCCATTTTAATCATTTTCAAGTATACAATTCAATTGTTTTAGTTACAGTCACAAGTTGTGTTACCATCACCATCATCCTCCCACCCATAGTTTTATTGAAAGTCTGTTCCCTAAGCTGAAAAACCCAACACTTCTTCACTCTAAAGCCTCTTAAAATGTAGGGGCTTCCAACTGGCCTGAAGAGAGTACACGGGAATTCTGCTTCATTTATGTGAGTTACGATTGACTCAAGGGTCACGAAACTCAGAAGGCACGTGCATTTCCAGCAGTATTTCCTTCTCACAATCAACAGGTAATTTAGTTTTCCTTGAATCAAGTAGAGATACAAGAACTCTGCTTATTTTTGAAAATTTGTAAGATGATGAAACCTGCTCAGAAACATTCTTGGGTGCTACCAGTAGGGAATTCTGAGTGCTAAAGATGATAATAATCATAATGCTCATAACATCTTAGAAGAGTCTATATTCAGACCCTGTCAGTGTTGACAAGGACTCTCAGGAGACACATATGAATATTCACCAGTGTTTCTAGGTATTTTAGTAAGAGAATATAAATGTGTACTTAGCTAGTCACTGAGAGGGAAATGTTTGTTCAAAAAACCAGGAAGAAGCTATTATACCACTTTAATAAGGGGCATAAAGGGGCTGAACCCTTGGATAAGTGAGTTGACAAAAGTAATTCATTAACTATTGAGTAGTTTCAAAATTGTTCTTACCCTAGGAGGCAACGGGAACCAAACCTGGGACCTCCCATGTGGTAGGTGGGTGCCCAACTGCTTGAGCCACATCCATTTCCCTGGGTCTATTTCTTTACTTTAATTTGTAGTCTACTGACTTGTCTGTTTATTCATATGCCTTTATCATGCTATATAATTCTTTTTGATTTGTAATATATTTTAATATCTTTAATAGCTTCCCCTCATTGCCTTTGTTTTTCAGAATTTTCTTCACTTTTTGCTTACTTATTTTTCCATATATATATATATATAGGAGGTATCAGGGATTGAACTCAGGCTCTTGTATGTGGGAAGCATGCGCTCAAACCAATGAGCTACATCTGCTCACCTCCATATAATTTTGCATCAGCTCTTGTCTTGGTACCCAGCTATCTTGTTGGTATTTTCATTGCTTTAAATGTATAGATTATTTTAGAGTAAAACTAGTGATTTTTAAATGTTGAACAGGGAAGCTATTTAAAAAAATCAGTTTAGCTAGTAGTATTTCAAATTTCCCTGAAAAGAAAAAAAGAGATCACCTTCTAAAATAAATGTAAATGTTTTACAATGATTTTAATACTACTAAAATTGTTAAATTATTATATTACTAATATAAAAAATAATTTCATAGTGATGACTACCAGCTTAAAACTTTAACAAATATTAAAAAGATGACTGTCAGAGATACAAACATATATTAGAAATTTCGAATGGAATACAAATATTTTTAAAATAAATAAAGTAAATTTTCACCCTTGGATTACAGAGCATTTGATTCTAATGTTTCTGTAAAACATAAGTGTAGATTAGTGTCAGTATTTGATTTGGGAGAATGAAGGTGATCCTATATGGCTTGTATTATGATTAGGCCCCTCACTGGAAAATAAAGACAATTAAATCCTAGTTGGTAATTATCCTTTTCATTACAGAAGCCTCAAAAATCCCATAGAATTCTTTTTAACCTTTCTAAACTGGTTTCTGCTCTGGGAAACTTTGTTTGAATATTTTTTATTTTGATTTCTATTACTTTTGAAATGGAGACAATTTCCTAAGAATGATAGAAACCACCATGAACTCATACCAGCAATTATTTACTCATTCAACAAATAAATTGATATAAACAACTACCTCATCCATCCTTCCCCCCTCTGAAAGAATGCACCTAAATCACCTCAGTGAGACAGTTCTCTTTCCTCATCAAGTGACTTTCCAAATTAGACACTCAAAAGTGCCTTTTGTCCATGTATTCCTTTTTTCCAAAGCCCCTAACCTTGGGGAATCATTCTTGTTCTATAAGTGAAATTCTTCCTGATACAATTTAACCCCAATTCTTGATTCAACCTAGTGGAGAAGGGAGGAATTCTGAAAAGCGGTCCTCCCTTTTTAGGACTAGAAAACAGTTATGAGATAGCATTTCCCATTTCTTCTCTGAAGTACATAATCCTAGAGCCCATTTTATTTTCTCACTCTCTTCACTCTGCTCTTCCTTGACTTACTTTTGTACTTGCTGTCCAGGGTCTCTCTAAATATTCTTTTCACACAGACCAAATCCACTACCTAACGAATGTGAATAAACTCAATTTCTTCATGTACCTTTTCTTTAAAGCCCATTTGGGGATATTCACATTCAGCCCGAAAAGGACTAAATATACACACTTAAAAAATTCTGCTGGGAAGCGGAAGTGGCTCAAGCAATTGAGGCTCCCGCCTACCACATGGGAGGTCCCAGGTTCAGTTCCCGGTGCCTCTTAAAGAAGATGAGCAAGACAGCGCGCTGATGTGACAGGCAGGTGCGGCGAGCTGATGCAACAAGAGACACGAGAAAAACATAATGAGAGACACAACAAGGTGGGGAGTGGAGGTGGCTCAGGTGATTAGGTGCCTCCCTCCCACATCGGAGGTCCCGGGTTTGGTTCCCAATGCCTCCTGAAAAGAAGACCAGCACACAACAGACACAACAAATGCAAACAAGGGGGTAGGGAAAAAGAAATAAATCTTTTTTGAAAAACCAACTCTGCTCGTGTCAGTGCAGTGAAGGCTAATAAGAAACAATAATTTTTTTTTGAATGGATAGCAAATTGAGTTATTTCAAGATTTCTAGACCTGCCATTGTCGTATTCCACACCGGTATGAATCTGATTTTCCATTGTAAAGTTAATACTGAAATCTGCATATTTCTCACTGGTCACTCGTATGGTTTGCAATGCGTATTCATCCGATTGCAGATGTTTAATGACATCAGGGAACCAAACTGATAATCCATAGTACCTGCAAAGACAAAGGGATTTGAGTCTTTCAAGGCCCTAGCACACTAGAGACAATGAGCACCTCCCCAGCTTTTTCAGAGTAGCCATTCCCAGAGAAGCACATCCAATTAGGACTGGCTCCCTACATTAGGAATCATCCTCAGTAACCAGCCCCCCACCAACATACACATACTCACATGAGTGCACACACACACATAACACCCTATTATGCCTATAAAAATCAAGCTAGAGAGATGGTCTGGGGGTGAGCTGGAAAGCCCCAGGTATGTAATTTCTGAAACCTTCCTTAGAGGGGAAACAGCCCTGTCTACATGTGGCATCCTGGCCTTCATGCCTTTCCTGTCATCCCAGGCTGCACTAAGAAATCCCATCTCCTAGTCTGGTGGTAGAAATTCCTGGGATCCAAGAACTATGATCTGTGAGAGCCTCATACCTCTTTGTACTAATTGATTCCTACACTACTGAGATACTGCGAGCCTGGTGGGAGAGCCTCATTTTCTGAAATGGTTCAGGGCTGTGAACAGGGACATTGAGGTCATTATCTGAAAATATAAGTGATTATAACTTTCTGCCTCTTGACCTAGCAGGTGATAGCTCAGTCCTGCTGTTGTGCTGTCCAGAACGGTAACCACTAACCACATGGGGCTATTGAGCAGTCCAAATCGAGATGTGCTGTAAGTGTGAAATACACACAGGATTTTGAAGACTTAATATGAAAGAAAGAATGTAAAATATCTCATTAATAATTTTCATATTGATTATATGTCAAAATAATAATACTTTGGACAAATTAGGCTGACTAAAATATATTATTAAAATTAATTTCACCTGCTAGATTAAAAAAAAAAAAAACTTTTTAAAAAAGTGTGGCTACCAGAAATTTTTAAATTCCATTTGTGGTTCATATTTAAATTTCCATTGGACAGTGCTACTCAAGAGTAGTGGTTCCCAAAGTGTGGTTTCCAGACCAAGAGCATCAGCCTCAACCCGGGAACTTGTTAGAAATACAAATTCTCAGAACCCACCCCAGGCCTACCTAACTGGAAATCAAGGCAGTAGAGCCTAACAATCTGCTTTTATGAGCTCTCCAAGTGATTCTGATGCACGCTCACGTTTGTTCAAGGTTAGCTCCAGTTACACTCAGCCACCCAGGGAAAGAACTGGTTATGGGTATAACTTTTGCAGAGATACAGGCCAGGTTTGAATCCTGCCTTTGCTTCTTAGGATCTTGAGCAAGTTATCTAAGGCTCAGTTAGTCCGTTTCTAAAATGAGAATGATGACAGTCTCTACCTTCCTGAATTGTTGCCTGGATTAAATGGAATGCAAAGTAGCTAGCACATAGTGAGTGTTCAAAAAACAGTATGAGTAGTTTTTATCATCAGCATTGTCATCAGGATTCCTGGAACATCTCTACCTTAAGATGCCACAGATTCCAACCCCTTCTTTTCATGCATCATGAATTAATAACTGTGGGATGTGGATGGTGGCTACTGAATAGGAGATGACTCAGGGTGCTATAAATAGGGTGAAAACACTAAAAATGACAGCAGTGTGGGAAGCAGCTACCCTAGGATGTCTATCATCAATAAAATGGAGGTGTTTCAGCTAGTTTTTCATTTATTCAGCAACATTTACTGAACATCCTTCAATGCTAATGACTGGTTGATGTTCTGGGGATATGGTAGGAAAGAAATCATAAAGCTTAAAATTTGGTCAATGATAAATAAGTAAACAAAATAAGCAAATAGATATCACTATCCTAGCACCCTTTATACCTTGAGAGTAGGACTTTTGTCTTGCTTATCTTTGTCTTCTTTGCCTAACCCAGTGCTTAGCACACAGTAGGCACTCAGTGAATGTTCATTTTCAGTTTTCCTTTTTTCATAGACTACTGGATTTTCTAGAATTGGGGGCACGGATACTTTATATATTCTAAACCAACCCTCTCAATTTAGAAATGAGGAAATTGAAACTAAGATATGCCCTGAAGTAAGACAGCTGACCAGTGCTGAAGCAGAGCTGGATACAGTTCTCTGATCCAAGTTTTCTTTTCTTTCCTTATATTATACCTCACATGGCATGAGGATCTTTGATCAATGGCCCATTTTTAACTTAGGGATGTTAAGAGGTAGAATTTGCAGTATAAATTTTGGGCTCTAGCAGGCACTGAGAGCCCATTGGCCTGAAAGTGTAAGGTATTATCTAATTGTCTTTTTCTAAAAGGCAAATTAGGCAAATATAGAGTTTTATATACACTTTCCAACAGTGAATACATCAACTATTAGCAAGTAAAATTCTGCAATGTTCTCCCTTTTCTCTCCTTTCTTAGAACACATGTGTGACAATTTTCTTTCATTTGACAGCACCTTGTTATTGAGCCCATCTTGTGTGTCAGGGACATATATCTGTGAACTAAGCAGTATAAAATCCCTATACTCATGGAGCTTCCAGAAGAGGAAGATAGATGATATAAAAAATAAAGTTCTTTGTACATCAGAAGGTGGAAAGTACCATGGGGACTAATAAAGCTGAGAAGGGAGTAGAGAGTGCCCCAGGGCTGCAGTTTTAAAAAGGTGCTTAGGGAAGGTGTCATTGAGGAGAACTCTGAGGAAAGGTGGGAAGGAGGTGAGGAAAGGAGCCATGCAGATGTCTGGGGAAGAGTGGTCCAGGCAGAGAGAATCAACAGTGCAAAGGCCTGAGATGGGAAAGGTTCTGGCATGTTCAAGCAACAGCAAAGAGGCCGATGTGACTGAAGCCAAGAGAACGAGGGGAGGAGGGCATGGGGGACAAGTCTCCCATGTCTTATTAGACTTTCCAAATACTACTGGCACCCCAGCTTTATGACAAGATAAATTAAATAAACTGGTTTATAAAAACCATAACTGTCAGCAAACTTAAGTTAAAAAATTCTTTCATAGCAGGTTAACAGCGTCAAGCAGCATAAGAAAAGAAGCAATGTGATTTGGAAGCACATTGTGGAAATTTAAAGATGTTTCTCACCAGGAATTCAAATATCACTTACCCAAAGGACAGGGTGAACCAAACAATTGTAAGCTTTATTGTGTTTTCCCTGACTGGATAGTTGAAACATCTCATAAAAGTCAACCAAATCTGTGAAATATTAAGAGAGTTAGTTTTTTATTTAGGCAGTTATTTAGTCAACTCCACTCCCCAAACCCCTCCACTAAAGTATAAAAAGTTGACTTTTGCTTGGGATGAATTCATTTTGAACTTAAAATGTAAAAGCTAAAGGCCATAGGAAACCAATTACTGGAATTTTCATTTTTTTCTGATTCCTGAGGCCAATGGACAAGAATTCAATCCACCCCATCACTGCCAAGACTCCTGGCCTAAGACGTTCCCTTCCCAATGATGGAATGTTTTGGCTATCCTGCTGATCCCATGAGGGTCCAGTTACCTGGTCCAGAAGTCAGGTGTCATAGTCAGAAAGGGGAGGTGCCCCATTCAAAGGATGGTCTAGCTAAACCTCTCTTCTGATTACTCTCAAATGCAAAAGGTTGACAAGTAAGTCAGGGTGGAACTTGATACTTACTCCATACAATTCTGTGTGGATTCGAACAAAACACCTCCTGTACCATGTTCCTGTGTCACTCTCAATTTCGATCAGCTCATCTATTTGTTTTGGGGTTTTGATTCTGTTTACCTGTAAAGAGCAACAGAACACAAAGTGCTGAGTTCTCCTCTGAAGTTGCTGAGTTTAGGTATACAATTTTTTTTAGGTGGTACCAGGGCTTGAACCCGGGACCTTATACATGAGAATCAGGCACTCAACCACTGGGCTACACCTGCTCCACACAATTTTTTTTTTTTTTAACTATTTTATACATTTAATAATTGAAAATATAAACAATTAAAAACTAAAAAGTAAACACAGATGAATAAATATATGCATTTCTCAATTAAATGTAATGGATACATATAAATTCTTTTTTTGAATCAAACAATATATTACACAATATATTTGGTTCATAGTAATGCATTCATACAGTATTTGTCCTTTTGTGTCCAGCTTGCTTCACTCAATATAATGTCCTCCAGGTTCATCCATGTTGCCATATGCTTTATGACTTCATTTCTTCTTACAGCTGCATAATATTCCATCGTGTGAATAGACCACAGTTTGTTTATCCATTCTTCTGTTGATGGATACCTGGGTTGTTTCCAACTTTTGGCAATGGTGAATAACGTGGCTATGAACATCGGTGTGCAGATGTCTGTTCGTGTCATTGCTCTCAGTTCTTCTGGGTACATACCCAGTAGTGGTATTGCAGGGTGACATGGCAAGTCTATAGTCAACTTCTTTAGGAATTGCCAAACAGTCTTCCATAGTGGTTATACCATTCTGCATTCCCACCAACAGTGAAGAAGTGTTCCTATCTCTCCACAGCCTCTCCAACACTTGTAGTTCTCTGTCTTTTAAATAGTGGCCATTCTGATAGGTGTGAAATGATATCTCATTGTAGTTTTGATTTGCATTTCCCTAATCATGAGTGATGTTGAGCATTTCTTCATGTGTTTTTTTGCCATTTGTATTTCTTCTTCAGAGAAATGTCTATTCAAGTCTTTGGCCCATTTTTTAATTGGGTCATTTGTCTTTTTATTGTTGAGTTGTAACATCTCTTTATATATCCTGGATATTAAACCCTTATCAGATATGTGATTTCCAAATATTTTTTCCCATTGAGTTGGCTGCCTTTTCACCCTTCTGACAAAGTCCTGTGAGGTACAAAAGTGTTTAATTTTGAGGAGGTCCCATTTATCTATTTTTTCTTTTGTTGCACGTGCTTTGGGCGTATGGTCCAAGAAACCACCACCTACTACAAGGTCTTGAAGATGTTTCCCTACATTTTCTTCTAGTAGTTTTATGGTCCTGGCTTTTATATTTAAATCTCTGATCCATTTTGAGTTGATTCTTGTATAGGGGGAGAGATAGGGGTCCTCTTTCATTCTTTTGGTTATAAATATCCAGTTCTCCCAACACCATTTGCTGAAGAGACTATTTTTTCCCATCAGCGTGGGCTTGGTAGGTTTGTCAAAAACCAGTTGACTGTATAGGTGAGGGTATATTTCTGCATTCTCAATTCTATTCCACTGATTGGTATGTCTATCTTTATGCCAGTACCATGCTGTTTTGACCATTGTAGCTTTGTAATATGTTTCAAGGACAGGCAGTGAAATTCCTCCCACATTGCTCTTCTTTTTTAGAATACTTTTGGCTATTCAGGTGCACTTACCCTTCCAGATGAATTTGGTAATTGCCTTCTCTTTTCTGTAAAGTAAGCTGTTGGGATTTTGATTGGTATTGCATTGAATCTAAAATTCAGTTTGGGCAAGATTGACATCTTCACGATATTTATTCTTCCAATCCATGAACACGGAATGTCTTTCCATTTGTTTAGGTCTTTTTAAATTTCTTTTAGCATTGTTTTGTAGTTTTCTGCATATAGGTCCTGTACTTCTTTGGTTAAATTAACTCCTAGGTATTGGAGTCTTTTTGTTGCTGTTGAAAATGGAATTTTCCTCCTCAGATTGTTTAGCACTAGTGTACAAAAACATTACTGATTTTTGTGTGTTGATATTGTATCCTGCCACTTTGCCAAACTCATTTATTAGTTCAAGTAGCTTTGTTGTGGATACTTCAGGATTTTCTAAATACAGGATCATGTCATCTGCAAACAGTGAGAGTTTTACTTCCTCTTTTCCTATTTGGACGCCTTTAATCTTTTTGTCTTGTCTAATTGCCCTAGCTAGAACTTCTAGTACAATGTTGAATAACAATGGTGACAGTGGGCATCCTTGTCTTGTTCCTGATCTTAGGGGGAAAGCTTTCAACCTTTCCCCACTGAGTATGATGTTGACTGTGGATTTTTCATATATGCCTCTTATCATATTGAGGAATTTTCCTTTTATTCCTATCTTTTGAAGTATTTTTATCAAAAAAGGATGTTGGATTTTGTCGAATGCCTTTTCTGCATCTATTGAGATGATCATGTGTTTTTTTCCTTCAATTTGTTAATGTGGTATATTACATTGATTGATTTTCTTATGTTGAACCAGCCTTGCATACCAGGAATAAATCCCACTTGGTCGTGATGTATAAGTCTTTTTTTTTTTTTTTTTTTTACTTTTAAAATTGAACATTTATTAAACACCTACTTTGTGTTAGACACTCACTGTGCTAGGTACCCTCACTGCATGCTATTCTCACAGCACAGTCAATTGCTCAGAAATTAAAAGAAGGAAAAGGAACATCGTTGCAACCTATAAACGGCAGTGGGGGCTGCCCATAGTGGATGCAGGCAATTCCCACGACAGAAAATGCATATCCACCAGAAACTTGTTTTCTTACTCTGGACAAGTCTCTACTAAGTGGTTTTGATATGCTGTTGGATTCTATTTGCAAGTATTTTGTTGAGAATTTTTGCATCTATATTCATTAGAGAGATTGGTCTGTAATTTTCTTTTCTTGTGGAATCTTTATCTGGCTTTGGTATTAGGGTGATGTTGGCTTCATAAAATGTGTTGGGTAATTTTCCCTCCTCTTCAGTTTTTTGGAAGAGTTTAAACAGGATTCGTGTTAATTCTTTTAGAAATGCTTGGTAGAACTCACCTGTGAAGCCATCTGGTCCTGGACTTTTCTTTGCTGGGAGATTTTTTTTATTACGGATTCAATATCCTTAATTGTGATTGGTTTGTTAAGTTCTTGTATTTCTTGTTGTGTCAGTGTAGGTTGGTTATGAGTTTCTAGAAATTTGTCCATTTCATCCAGGTTGTCTAGTTTGTTGGCATATAGTTTCTCATAATATCCTTTTATGATTCTTTTTATTTCTGTGAGGTCATTTGTAATTTCCCCCCTTTCATTTCTGATTGTATTTATTTGCATCTTCTCTCTTTTCTTCTTTGTTAGTCTAGCAAGGGGTTTGCCAATTTTATTGATCTTCTCAAAGAACCAGCTTTTGGTTTTGTTGATTTTCTCTATTGTTTTTCTGTTCTCATTTTGATTTATTTCTGCTCTAATCGTTATTATTTCTTTCCTTCTTTTTGCTTTGGGATTGGTTTGCTGTTCTTTTTCTTGTTTCTCAAGTTGTTCAGTTAAATCTTTGAGTTTAGCTCTTTCTTGTTTTTTAAAATAGGCATTTAGGGCTATAAATTTCCCTCTCAAGACTGCCTTCGCTGTATCCCATAGGTTTTGATATGTTGTGTTCTCATTTTCATTTGTCTCAATATATTTACTGATTTCACTTGCAATTTCTTCTTTGACCACCAAATATTTAGGAGTATGTTTTTCAGTCTCCACACATTTGCAAATTTACTTTTTTCCGGTCTGTTATTGATTTCTAGTTTCATTCCATTATGATCTGAGAAGGTGCTTTGTATAATTTCAATCTTTTTATATTTATTGAGAGCTGTATTGTGACCTAACATGTGGTCTATCCTGGAGAAAGATCCATGGGCACTTGAGAAGAATGTATAACCCGCTGAGTTTGGATGCAGTGTTCTGTATATGTCTGTTAGGTCTAACTTGTTTATCATATTGTTCAAGTTCTCTGTTTCCTTGTTGATCTTCTGTCTAGTTGTTCTATCTAATGATGTGAGAGTGGTGTTGAAGTCTCCAATGATTATTGTAGAAATGTTTATTTTTCCCTTCAGCTTTGCCAGAGTTTGTCTCATATATTTTGGGGCTCCCTGGTTAGGTTCGTAGATATTTATGACTGTTATATCTTCCTGGAGGATCGTCCCTTTTATTAATATATAATGGCCTTCTGCATGTCTTATCACTTTTTTGCATTTGAAGTCTGTTTTGTCTGATATTAGTATAGCTACCCCTGCTCTTTTCTGTTTACTATTCGCATGGACTATCTTTTTCCAACCTCTTACTTTCAGCCGGTTTGAATCCTTGGGTCTGAGGTGAGTTTCTTGTAAGCAGCATATGGATGGCTCATGTTTTTTTTATCCATTCTGTCAGCCTGTATCTTTTGATTGGGGAATTTAATCCATTCACATTCAATGATATTACTGAAAATGCACTATTTATTTCCTCCATTTTATACTTTGGTTTTCATATGTCATCTTATTTTTGTCTCTCTTTTTACTCTTTTGGTTATCCTTTCTGCTTTTCTTTCTTCTATACTCTCCTCCAAGCCTCTCTCTCCAGTCTTTTTCTTTCAGGTTCTAAGGTTTCCTTTAATATTTCCTGCAAAGGTGGATTCTTTTCTGCAAACTCTCTTAGTTTCTGTTTGTTTGTGAATATTTTATATTCACCTTCATATTGAAGGACAGTTTTGCTGGATAAAGAATTCGCAGCTGGCTGTTTTTCTCTTTCAGTTTCCTAATTGTAACATACCACTGTCTTCTCACCTCCATGGTTTCTGAAGAGAAATCTGCACTAAGTCTTACTGGACGTCCTTTGTACATGATCGTTTGCTTCTCTCTTGCTGCTCTGAGAATTTTCTCTTTATCTTTTACATTTGACATTCTGAATAATATGTGTCTTGGCATAGGTCTATTTGGATTTATTCTCATTGGGGTAAGGTGTGCTTTTTGGACATGCAAGTTCATTTCTTTCATGAGAGTTGGGAAATTTTCAGCTATTATTTCCTCAAATACTCTTTCTGCCCCTTTTCCTTTCTCTTCCCCTTCTGGAACTCCCATAACATGTATGTTCTTGTGTTTTGTGTTATCATTCAACTCTCTGAGCCCCTGCTCAATTTTTTCCATTCTTTTCTCTCTTCAATTTTAGTTGCTCTGTCTTTGGTATCACTTATTCTTTCTTCTATCATTTTGAGTCTGCTGTTGTATGCCTCAAATATATTTTTGACTTTACCTATTGTGTCTTTCATTCCCATGAACTCCGTTACTTTTCTGTTCAGGATTTCAAATTCTTCTTTGCGTTCGCTCAATGACTTGTTGATGTCATTTATCTCTTTAACTATATTCTCTTTCATCTCATTAATTTGATTTTGGAAATTTGTGCTCATCTCACTGATTAGTTCTCTCAAATTCTGCATCTGTTCTGGGACTTTGCTGTATTCCTTTTCTTGGGCCATGTCTTCTATTTTCTTAGTATGGCTCATCATTTTTTGCTGGTGCTTAGGCATCTGGTTAGTTTGTATTTTACTTAGATGCTCTCTTTCTCTCTTATGGGGTTTTAGTGGCAGGAGGCTGTGACTTACCACAGCTCTTTGATTTTTGGCTCAACCTTGATTGTTAGGATTGTTCTCCTGGTTGCTCGAAAGTGGGCACTGGACCCAGTAATTGGTTGTAGAGTCATTTCCTAGGGCCTTGGGCAGGGAGGCTATAGAGGCCAGGAAAAGCCTCTCTTACTTATTAATTTTCTTATGTGCACTTCCTTGGTCTGCCAGGAGATGGCGCTTGTTGGCAGCTCTCAATTCAATGCCTGGTCGGAATGTATTTGTTGTGACACAGGCCAGATCAATGTGATAGAGCTTCCTGTCTGGGCGCTAAGAGCCCTGTGATTCAAACTTTCTGAGACAGTTCTCCAGACTTTTCTCGTAGGGCCCCCCTTTTCCCAGCTAGGAATTAGTTCCACTCCCCTTTGAATCCTCAACAATCAGTCCCTGTTAGTAGAGGAGGAGATTGGGAGGTTTGTATATGTTTAGCCCCTTGAGGCTCCAAGGCAAACAATGGCGTAGCCCCACCCGGCCTGGAAGGGCTCTCGGGACAGGGCAGACCAAACCTGGGAGTCAATAGCAGGGTCAGCCCCAGGCTCTCTCTTCCCTCTCCTGTGGAATCCTCAACAATTAGTCCAGGCTAGAAGAGAGGGAGGTTGTGAGGGTCGGATTTCTCCAGTCCTTCCTAGGCTCCCAGGGCAAACCACCGTGTGGAAGGCCCACAATTTGTTTTTAAAGGAACAAAAGTGGACTCTAATAAAAAAGAAGCAGGTATTTGATAATAAGTTCATACATATATGAACGCATCATCATAAATGTATAGATCCAAATGGTACCTAAAAAACTGAATAAAGAATGATTGGGAGGGAATACTAAGGGAAATGGGGGAAGTGCAAGTAGTAGTGGAATAATATGAAACCAAAATGCCCTTCTCTGAATAATTACTACAAAGATACACAGGAGCAGATACATCATCCAGGTGGAATAGCTTTTGGATTATGAATTATTTTGCTTAGACTTGCGTGACTATTCATACTTTTCTTGGGAACCTGCTTATTTGTTGAATTTGGCCCTGATACAGCTTTTCTCACCAAACTTCTGTTCTCAGAGGGTCACTGAAAGATCAGGCCTCTTTCTTCCCTCTCCCCCAGACTAACCCACCGTGGCTGGTCGGCAAACATTCACAGGTGACCATGATCCAAAGTCAAATGAATCAGTTTCAACTGCAAGCATTGGCACTGATTTTTCAGTGATGTAAAGGGGAGTAAATGATGGAGGTTCAGCATGAAAAACTGCACCTATAACTTAAGTTAGTTTCCTGTTGCTAAGGAAAAGAACCAAGAGACAGGAGCAACAAAGCTTTCAACATAGAGAATGAACCTGAAAAGAGAAAAAGGGAATGCTTCCTTTGTGGAACCTACCTTCCTCTGAATCAACATTTACTTGCTTTGGATAAATCTGAGAGAGGATACAAAAATGTGTATAAGGGTTACCCCTGCCAGGGATAACTTTTGAACAGATTTTTATGGAGATCCTGTCAATGCCAAAATAGCAGTTTTATTGCAGGAATTTAGTTACCAAGGCTGGCCTTTGATAGAGGCAATTTTGGGACCTGTGGCATCTTTCAAATCATACCAGGCAGGCAGTAGCCTCTTCCTGGCTATGTAAAGAAAAATGTCGATACTTAATGAATATAATTTCTGAGCTAAACATGAACTTCCAAATATAGTCAGCTCACTGCTCTATTTGATTATCTTGTGACACTTAAAAATTTTTTTAACCATGGGAATGTTTTTATCACTCAATATATTACTATTGGAAAGTTCCCTTTTCTCCACTCATCAATGTTCATTCATTCACCAAATTCTGGGCTCTCACTAGGTGTCAGGTCCTTCACTAGACCCTGGAGATGCAAATATAAAAAATTTTTTTTTTCTACAAGCAATTACCATGCAATGTGAAAAGTACTCTTTTGGAAGTCTATATAAGATGAGAGAAAAATATTCTGCAAATAAAGAAGGCTTCATGGACTGCAGAATTTGAGCTGAGACTTATGAAAAAGTATATCATTTGCAGTGTGTGATGATCACCTGATAATACCTTGATTTGGACATTTTTCTCAGCCTCAAAAATTTAAGCTTGTAAACTAATAAATTCCCACTGTTAAAAGTCAACACATTTTATGGTATCTGCTTAAGCAGCTTTAGCAAACTAAAATACAGTTTGGTACTAGGAGCGGGGTGTTGCTATTGCAAATACCAAAAATGTTTAAAAAAAAAAAAAAGGCTTTGCAATTGGATGATTGACAACAAAGGCCTAGATGGCTTTGAAGAGACTTGGTAGAAATATGGATGCTAAAGGTACTTCCTATGAGGGCTTAGTCAGATATGATGAATGTGTCATTGCAAACTAGGAAAAAAGGTGATCCTTGTTTTAAAGTAGCAGAGAACTTGGTGAAATTGAATACTGATGTCAGGTGGAAGGTAGATTTTGAAAGTTACAAGCTTGGATATTTAGCTGAGAGATTTTCAAACTAAATGTGGAAAAAACTGCCTGTTTTCTCCTTGATGCTTATAGTAAAAGGCAAGAGGAATGAGATAAGCTGAAAACTGAACTCCTGAGCACAGAGAAACCAGAAATTGATGGTTTGGAAAATTCTGAGCTTCTTGAAAATGAGTCCCCAGAGAATAGTGCCCCATGTGAGGATTTAACTAAACATGAAACCAGTCAGCAATATCAGTGCAAGCCAGAATTAGAAGTGCCGTTAGCCAGAAAGGATTTGTAAAAAGTCCTACTGAATGATGGCTTGGATCCCTGTATACTACTTGCAAAACTGACAAGTTTTTTTTGAGAGATCTCTATGAACAGAACCACTGCCAGCCTGGACTAAAAGGCACAGAAAAGGAACAGACTGAAGTAAAAAATGACTTCAAAAGCAGAACCATGGAAGCTGGGGTGTGGATTGAAGACATCTTCTTGGGCCAAGAGAGCAGACCCACCCGTGAATATGGAAAGAGTAAGTATGCCCCAGAGCTTGGAGAGGGCAGGCCTTCTTCCCTGCTGTTCAGGATGTTATCACCTTAGCTTTCTCAGATGCCTGAGGGATTGCAGAGGCTGGACACAGCCCCAGTGCTTGAGAAGGGTAGAGCCTGGAGTCTGGCCACTACCTTGATTCTTGAAAATAGGGAGGTGAGAGCCTGGCCATTACTCCAATGCTTGAAGATGTTGGAGCCTTCACCCCAGTGTTTGGGGAGACCATGACCATTGTGAAAGCACTGGAAAGGGTGGGACTCCTGCCCCATCAGGACTTGAAGACAAGGGATTGCTCTATAGATTATTCTTAGACCTTGAAATCTAATGGATTAAGCCTTGCAGAGTTTTGGAATTGTTTGGGACCCATGACCCCTATTCTCTTTCCAATTTCTCCCTAAGAAAATGGGGATTTTTATCCTATGATTGTCAATCTGTTGTATATTGGACACAGATGACTTGTTCCCTAAGTTTCATTGGTTCACAGCCAGAGTGGAATTGTGCCTGAGGATAGACCACACCAATAATTGATTTTGATGAGATTTTGTACTTAGGATTGTTACTGAAATGACTTAAGGCTTTTGGAATATTGTGATGGAATTAATGTATTTTACATATGGAAATGACATGTCTTTTTGGGATCTAGAGGGTGGAGTGTGATGGTATGAAGTTGTATGTAACCCAGAAAAGTATGTTCTTAAAGTTAATCCATCCCTATGGGTGTGGACCCATTGTAAGTAGGATCTTTTGGTGAGAAGGATCTTAAGATGTGACCTACCTGATTCAGAGTGTGTCTTTTTTTTTTTTTTTTTTTTACCGGGAGGTCCCGGGAATCGAACCCGGGTCCCTCCATATGGGAGACGGACGCCCAACCAGTTGAGCCACATCCGACCCCCTCAGAGTGTGTCTTAATCCTTTTATTGGAGTTCTTTATAAGAGAATGAAATTCAGACAGAGAGAAAGTCACGGAAGTAAGAAGCTGAAAACAATGAAATTTGGAAGAGAGGGGAGAGACCAGCAGATGTTACCATGTGTCTTGCCATGTGACAGAGTAGTCCAGGATCACCAGCAGCTGGTCTTTGGCGAGAAGGCATTGCGTGATGATGCCTTGATTTGGACATTTTTCTCATCCTCAAAACTGTAAGCTTGTAAACTAATAGACTCCCATTGTTAAAAGATAACCCATTTTTTAGTATCTTCTTTGGCAACAAAGTAAAGTGAACAGAGGGCATCTCAAGTGGGAGGAATACCATGAGACAACATCCAGGAGTGTGAGAGAAACTACTGTAGTGTGCAACTACAAAGAGTTTCTGATTTTTGAAGAATAGCACAAGCACAGAAGGCAGTGGGTGATGAGTATTGAACCAGAGCAGTAGCAGTAAGGGTGGTAAATGCTATTTAGGAAGTAGAATTAATAGGACACGATGATTTTGTGGTTATAGTGGGGATAAAAGAAAGAAAGAAAATAGGTTGGTTTTCAGGTTTGGGTGGTGCTGGTGTTCCTTGCTGATGGATTATAAGACAAGGAAGAATTTTGGAGACTCTCAAAGAAAAAAATAAGATTTAGAAATACAGTATTTGAAGGGCCTATTGGACATAGAAGGGTATCCACAAAGTCCTTACATAGATGTATGGAAGATTTGTCCATTAGGAGATATAGATGTAGGAAGTAGCAAAGATCAATTAAGGAAAGTGCATAGACTTAAAAGAGGTTGACTGAAAATACAGCTCTGGAAAACGGCAAGGTTTAAGGTAAAGCATAGGAAGAGGATCTCATTGAATTGTAGACATAATCAGGAAAAAGACACATTTTTTTTCTCATGGTAGAATCATATAATGACCTTGAAAGTCACATATAAATGACTTTGGGATAATCTATCCATTTGGAGTGTTCTTACCCTTATTCCCCTATAATCTTTCTATATAAAATTAACATGGATGACCAGGAGTGGACCTGGTAACTCAAACATTTTTTTTTTTTTTTTTTTTTAAGATTTTATTTATTTATTCATTTATCCCCCCCTTGCTGCTTGCGCTCGCCGGGTCAGCCAACCACGCCGTGCGGGCGGGCCTGCCCCCACCAGGAGGCCCCGGGAACCGAACCCGGGGCCTCCCATATGGTAAACGGGAGCCCTACTGATTGAGCCACAGCCGCTTCCCTAACTCAAACATTTTGAAAGAAAAGGAAGGTAAGCAGGGCAATGAGGCCTACACTGGCACCTTCTCAGAGGGTCTTTGGTAAAGAGTTTATCCTCATCTGGCTGGGAATGGTTAAATGACATCCAGAAGCGTCATGACATCACAAAATTCCTCCAGTTATTTTTAATAACTGGGGAGCAGTGTAGCTCAGTGGTTAAGTGCCTGCTTTGCATGTCTGAGGTCCTGGGTTCAATCCCTGATACTTCCTGAAAAAAAAAAAAATCTATCTATCTATCTATCTATCTATCTATCTATCTATCTATCTATCTATCTACAGTGCATCTACTCAAAAGACGGTTTGCTCACATATTTCCAGGTTCTTAATGGAGGACATTAATCACCGATCTTCATTTCTCCATTACATTGCATAGAAAATTTTGCTAAGTAAGATTCTGTGATAATTTGGATGGAGTGCAGACTGAAATCTATCTTTACATTATGAAAAAACTGATTTCCTAAACAAATGTAATGTATAAATAAGATGACATGGGACTATTTAATCAGGAGCTATTTCACATGTTTTAAGACCTATAATTGATATATGATTTATGTTATTATCTATAAGCCACTGGAGCTCTTTTCTTACTGTATGTTTCCCTAAAGCCTATCTCAGACAAAACATTTTCAGTCTAATTATATTACTGCATTTATCAAGATTGAAAAATCGTTGTTCCTTCCCCAAATTCCATGCATCCCATTTTCATTAATTCAGACCGGGTTTCCTCATTGAGAATAAACTGTAATTAGAGAATGGACAAACACTCCATGGAGAGGAATAGCACGTACAAGGGCAGCGCAGGAGGATTAGGTAACATGGTGAGGCTGAGGAACTGAAAGACCAGGGTAGTTGGTGCAGAGAGAGAACCTGGAAAGTAGGCAGGGGCTAGAACATGCAGGGCGTGGTGGATAGATGGAGAGTTTCTGTCTATCCTGATTACAACAGGAAGCCAGTAAATGTGAAGTTGGGTATGTGCTATGTGCGCACACGAGCATGCATATGCAATATAACGAGGTATAAATTTTGGAAATATATACTTATGTTAATGTCAAGACAGATCAAATCAAAGAGACATATTTGGATTACCTTTCCCTGCCTTCTTTTACTGAATTCTGATTTAATATTAATCACTGACTTCACAAAATGACAATGTGTAAAACATTTGCTTTTATATAAAACTGTTCTTGAAGATAATGCCCATTATATATTGTTCAGTGTTCCTTATAATAAAGCTTATGAATAAACTCTCAATTTAGAACTAGGATAAAGTTGATCTTTCCTAGAAAATGGATATCTTACCATTTACTATTTTTTTAGGAGGTACTGGGGATTGAACCCAGGACCTTGTATGTGGGAAGCCAGTGCTCAACCACTGAGACAAATCGGGGTCCCCTGAGTTGGTTTTTTGTTTGTTTTACTTGTTTTTTTTTTTTAGGGGGCACCAGAAACTGAACCTGGGACCTCCCATGTGAGAAGCAGGTGCTCAACCGCTTGAGCCACATCTGCTCCCCCCACCATTTACTTTTTTAAAAAAGATTTATTTCTCCCCTGCTTTCATTGTTTGCGCTCACAATCTGCTCTCTGTGTCTGTTTGTTGTGTGCTCTCTGTGTCTGCTCATCTTCTCATCTTTTTTTTTAGGAGGCACCGGGAACCAAACCTGGGACTTCCCATGTGGGAGGGAGGTACCCAATCACTTGAGCCACCTCCACTTCCTACTTGTTGTGTCTCTCATTGTGTCTCTTCGTTGCATCATCTTGTTGTGTCAGCTTACTGTGCCAGCTCATCACGTCAGCTCGCTGTCTTGCTCATCTTCTTTAGGAGGCACCACGAACTGAACCCAGGACCTCCCATGTGGTAGGTGGGCACCCAACTGCTTGAGCCACATCTTCTTCCCACCATTCACTTTTTTAAAAAATTTATTTATTTATTTATTCCCCACTCCCCTCTACCGCCCCCCCCCCCATTGTTTTGTGCTCTCTGTCTGCTCTCTGTGTGTTCTTCGGTGTCTGCTTGTCTTCTCTTTAGGCGGCACCGGGAACCGATCCTGGGACCTTCCGGAATGGAGAGAGGCGCTCAATCTCTTGCACCACCTCAGCTCCCTGGTCTACTGTGTCTCTTATTGTCTCTCTTCTGTGTTTCTCTTTGTTGTGTCATCTTGCTGCACCAGCTCTCTGCACGAACCAGCACTCTGCATGGGCTAGCTTGCCTTTCACCAGGAGGCCCTGGGAATCAAACCCTGGACCTCCTTTAGATGGGAGCCCAATCCCTTGAGTTATATCTGCTTTCCCCACCATTTATTTTTAATTGAAAGCTATGCAATCCATTAAATTTATCTTTTGCCTTGGTTGTCAGAAGACCCAGAGCTTAGTTTCATGGTCAGTTATTCTGCTTTCATCCTCTAGTAATATTGCTTTTTCACTTATTTATTATCAGTTCTCACCAGTTTACTCCCACTAAATAATTTTACGATATTACAAAATATCTGAAAGTCTGGTAAGGCCTTGGAGTTTTGAAGGCTAATGTCTGACATCTCAGAAAAAAGGTCATGTGACTGCTGTGAGCCTCTCCCTTTGTTAGGGGTTTAAGGAGATTGTCCACTTGAAAGTATACCTGGAAGCTCAGAGACCAGCATTCACACTAATGAGGGGTATTTTGTGGCACTCTCTCATGTTAAAGACATAAGGTTGATTTTGGCTTTTGACTCAATTTAAGTCTTTGTAAACTTATTGAGATTTGTTTTGTGACCCAACATGTGGTCTATCTTGGAGAATGATCCATGTGTACTTGAGAAGAATGTGTTTCTCATAATTTTTGGGTGCAGTGTTCTGTAGATGTGTGTTAGATCTAGTTCATTTATCATTTTGTTCAAGTTCTCTGTTCTTCTGTCTATATGTTCTATCCATTGATGACAGTGGTGTATTGGAGTCTCCCACTCTTATTGTAGAGGTGTCTATTTCTCCCTTCAATTTTGCCTTATGAATTTTGGGGCACTGTGGTTACGTGCTTAAATGTTTACAATGGTTAGTTCTTCTTGGTGGATTGACCCTTTATTAACACATAGTGTCCTTCTTTGTCTCTTGTAAGAGATTTTGAATTAAAGTCTATATTGTCTGATATTACTATAGCTACCCCAGTTCTCTTTTGGTTACTATATTTAAGGAATATCTTTTTCCATCCTTTCACTTTCAACCTACTTGTGTCTTGGTATCTAAGAGGAGTCTCTTGTAAACAACATATAGTTGAATCCTACTTTTTTATCCATTCTGCCAATCTGTGTCTTCTGATTGGTGAGTTTAATCCACTAACATTCCATATGTTATCCACTAACATTACTGATAAGACAGGACTTATTTCAGCTATTTTTCCTTTGTTATTTACATGTTGTGGCAGTTTGAGATTATTTTATGAATTGCAAAAAGAGAAAGATTGTATTTGTAAACTATTCCTCGGGGTATGATACCCTTTGACTGCATTAAATTTAGCTGGGATGTGTTTGATTAGATAATCTGTTAAGATTAGGGTTTTTGACTTGACTACATCAGAGGACATGACTCAGGTTGAGTCCCTGCCCCCTTGCTGGGTCTGATATAATGGGAGTCATTGGGACAGACAGACACACAGAGGAAGAGAGAGCTCTGCCATTTTTGATCTTGCCATGTGACAGACATGTCCTCAAACAGCTGAGGACCCAGGGAGAGATGAGCCATTTGCCTGATAGCTTTACAGCTGAACTTGGGAAGAGAGTAGAACAGCTGAGGCTGGTATAGGAGGCCTGGAAAGAAACAAGTCCTATGCCAGGAGAGAGGGGACATCAGGATCACTCAAGCATGAAGCCTCAAGAGGCTGGGCCCTCAGAGCTCAAGAGGAAGAGGAAGCCCGGAGGGGAAGGAGAGACTAGGCAGAGATGGCTTACCATTTTGCTTCAACATGTGGCAGCTGACTTTGGTGAGAAAGCACCTCTTATGCTGCCTTGAGTTGGACTTTCCATGGCCTTGGGTCTGTAAGCTTTTATCCCCAATAAATACCCTTTATAAAAGCCAACAAATTTCTGGCACTTAGTATCAGCAGACTAATACAGCAAGACAAGAACAGTTGGCCTAGCAGAGCAAATGAGACAGCCTGACAGAGGCCCAGATCTGCACCGATAGTACTTTAAGGAGAATTAGCTGGTAGTCTCTACAACCAAGGTACCTCTTGTTCACTGGTACTGAAGCCAGGAGTCAGAGCATAAGTCTAAGATTAAAATGTCTTTCCACCTTCACACCCTCTTATGGGCTGGTATTATCATTAACCAACCACTGAACCCTGGAATCCTAGATAGGCATAGGCAGAGGACGGCAAGCCATGGCCTGTGGGCCAAATGTGGCCCTCTGCCTATTTTGGGGAATAAAGTTTTACTGGAACATAGCTACACCAATTAGCTTATGTGTTGTGCACAGTGCTTTTGTGCTACAATGGCAGAGTTGTGTAGTTGTGACAAAGACCACATTGCTTGCAAAAGCTAATATATTTACTATCTGGCTCTTTACAAAGAAAGTTGGCTAAACCTTCGTATAGAGGAACAGTACTCACCATGAAGACCTTCTCAGGCTGGCCCCGTGCTCTCATATTTGTGTCATGAATTAACTTCAGAATCATCCAAGCTTCATCATGTTTTCCAACCTAAGAAACGTGAGTAGACAGTGATGTGTAATATCGGTTAAATTGGGAGTAATTGTGCAAATCTATTCAGATATGTCTCATGGCAACTTACAGTTTACTTGGACATTATTGAGTAAATTATCAGCTCAATGGATGTGTCTTTAATCAGAAATTGCATCTTTGGGTGGTAAAATTTCATTTATAAAACAATAAGCCATGTCTTCCTCATTGAGTAAAGAGTTGCTTGCTTCAGGAGAAGCCTTTGTGTTTTCTGACTACAAGGCAGCATTTTTCCATGTGCTGATTGTTTAAAGTATGTCTCTACGAAACCAACCCCTCATAATTTCATAATAGGAAGGAAGAATGTACCTCCCAAAGAGACAAACATGCTTTGCTAGAATTGAACAAGGGGTTCTTTCCAATGGATGGGGGTCTCTTGGGTATTTGTGAAAACAGGTGTTACCTCCAACAAGAACCGGGGGCTTTCTGGCATGAACGTGAGGGCCACCACAGAGGAAACGCAAGGGAGGGCGCAGACGATCACGAACACACGCCAGCTGTGAAACTGGTAGGCCGACCCCATGCTGAAGCTCCAGCCTGGAAAAGGAGCACAGGAAGAGTGAGGGAGAGTTCCTTGCAGACTGCCTGCTGGGAAAACGAGGTTGCCTCAGACACCATGGGCATTTACACCATGAACGTATTAGTCAAGGGCTACTAACAATGGAGGAGTGGTCTGATCTGGGTGTTAGCCACGGTGACCAGCTCAACTTGAAGACCAACAGTGGCAGCGCTGAGAAGAAAGGTGCTTGGAACCAAAGGGATCCAGGCATAGGTGTGATAGTGCAGGTATGCTTAGGTACAATCAAATTCCAAAAGCAAAGGTAAGTTAATTTGGGATAATATGCTGGGTGTCATCAGTTTGCGCCTCAGATCACTCTCCTCTTTTCTCTACCCTGCCATGTGCCAGGAAACTGACTCTGTGACTGCCTCCCAGGTGAGCTTGAATGAAGGAGAACCAAGAGGAGGAGGGGTGCATTTTGGGATGTTTGTTCCCCTCATGTCCCCTCTCCCTTCCTCCCAGCTGGGCGGCGGTTTGGTGTGTGCATCCTCTGGGGTCCTCCCCTACAGCCACAGCTCTTGCCTGGTTTTGCAGCATAGTGGGGTACAGAATGTCCTGTGAGTAGCTCCGAGATGCCTTTCTTGGTACTCTTAACCATTCCCACAACTTTGGAAAGAGTCCCTTCATTAAACCCTTTTCAACGACCCCTTCTGAGGATGTCATCAACTTCCTGTCAGCACTCTCAACTGTACAATTACTAGGTATCACTCTCATATAATACACAGACATATAGTAGAATAGAGCAAGAGAATTTTACATTTCCAAACAGTGTTTTTATTTTACCAAAAGCCAGCATATTGGAAACAAACAGAAATCTCTTCAAGGACTGAAAGGAAGCCACTATTTGGATGAACATAAAATGGTTGAAAGTAAAACTCAGATATGATTCGGAATGAGAAATGAGGTACATCAAATCTAATTGAAAACAGAGGAGGCTTTTAGAGGCATTGGTGAATTATATGAGGTGAAAATTTTAATTTATAGTAATGCTTGGTATTTATAAGTTTTCTTATGAACAAGTTAGGGAAGATCAGGACAATCTCTTAGGGAGATCAATATAATTATTCATTGTTTACACGGAGCCAAATAAGATTCTGGAGGGGACAGAACTTTCTCAAGGCCACAGAAGTGAATCTACATATCAGAATCTTCCCTGCCAAGATTCAAGGCAGAAACTTATACACTGACCCAGGCTTCATGTGTGTGCATGCACGATCACTAATTCTTAAACACAGTCTTTGTTTACAAATGATGAGCTATATCAATCTTAAAGTAGTAAAATTTTATGGGAATTTAATTCATGAGGATCATGTGGGTTGCAAAATTAACTATAGCACAAACTTTAGCTGTAGATGACTGCTCTCGATGTTTTATGTAGGAGATGTTCACAATTCTCAGATATCCAAAAAGTGGAAGAAATTCTCTGATGGAACAGAGAAAATATACCATATTCATTTCACACTTAATCTTAGAGCATCATATAAAGAACTTCTTTTTAAAAGACTGTAAATCCTATTATTTTAAGCACTGGATGAAAAAGAAAAGCTTTAGTTGGCTGAGCTAAGCAAATGCAAAGTTTTAAATTTCAGGCTACAGCCACATTCCATAATCATGAATCGGTAAGTCCAAAAGTACAGGGGGAAAGATGGAAGACAAAGAGAAGGCCCTTGCTGCCTCTGTTTAAAAAGAATGAGCCCAGAAGGTGCAGTTTTGCAAAGTAAAATAGGATAAAGTTATCCAAGCAAGAAGGAAGTCATACTGCAGTAGAGAGAGCAGGAGCTTCTTATAATAGGCAGAAAAATACCACCCCCACCCCCACCCCCTGCGCCCCTGCAAAAGACATCCACGTTCTAATCCCCAGGACTTGTGGATATGTTACCTTATGTGCAAAAGGGACTTTGCAGATGTGATTAAGTATCTTGCCATGGGGAAATGATTCCAGGTTATCTGGGTGAGTGCAATGTAATCACAAGGGTCTATATAAGGGAAAAAAGCAGGAGGATAGAGTGAGAGAAGGAGATGACAAAGGAAGCACTGGTCAGAGAGGAGATTTCAAAGCTGATGGCTTTGAAGATGGAGGAAGGAAGGGGTCATAAGCCAAGAAATATACGTGGCATCTAGAAGGTAGAAAAGGCAAGGAAAAGAAATTCTCTGCTTGTTCCTTTAGAAGGAACACAGCTCTACAAACCCATTTTAAGCTTCTAAGCTCCAGAACTATAAGATAACAAATAAATCTGCATTGTTTTAAGCCATCAAGTTTGTGGTAATTTGTTACAGCAGCGATAGGGAAACTAGAAATAAACTTTCTACGTATAGCTTTATCACTAACTTGATTGATATAAATCAGTTTTGTGAAGATAAGGCAGTAATCAGAAAGAACATGTAATCTGTGAAACCCCATAAAGTTATCAACCATGTAGATGCATGCTTGATCTTTACATTTGAAAACAAAAGTTATGTTGTAAGCAAAAAGTTCAATACAAAATTTTAGGTCTTTAAGAAACCTCAATTTCCCTGCTTTTGCTCGGACTCTCCAGATGCCTCTCCAATGTCAGGCTCTCTCTTGACAGCTGGTCCTAGGAAGGTTGCTCTTCACTCTTTTATTTATTTATTTAAGAACATTTATTTTATCTTTCATGGAAACAAAAGGTATACATATCAGATAGGAACTACTTTGTTCTTATTCCATTTTAATTAGTTTTCCCTCCCATCTTGGTCAATTATCTAAATGAACAATTTGGTTTCTCTCCATTAATTACTGATTTTGTTTTCTTTCCTACTTTTTCTTCTTCAGTCAACAGTTCCTTCCTTTGCTTTGATCTCTAGTTCACAGTAGTTCATAGAATCATAGAAATTGGAACTGGAAGGGTCTTAGAGATGACCCAATTAAATATGCCTTTTATAGTTAAGACAAAGCACTCCAACCTCATGCTTAAGCATCTCCTCTTCTGTAAGAGGGAGTCAAGCATAATATGTCCCAGAATGAACTCTTACATCCCCCCAAACCTGCTCTTCCCATTCTATTTCCAATCAAGTAAATGTCACAAGCATGTACTCAATTGCTCAGGCCCCAAATCCTGAGGTCATCGGTGACTCTTGTCTTTCTCTCTCAGTCCAACATCCAATCCAACAGCCAGTCTTGATTCATGTCTCAGCTCAAAATACATCTTGAAAGAGATGTCTTCCCCAACCGCCATCCCCCACCCCAACCTGTTCTCTTTCTTCACTATGACTTATTTTTTTTTTTGCTGAGCCTTTCATTATCTGAAATTACACTGTATAGTGGTTGACTGACTGTCACCACTCCAGAACATAAGCTCCTGGAGAGTAGGGACTTTGCATGCATAGTTCACCACTGTACCCCCAGCTGGCAGAAGAGTTCTGAGGCACAGAATGTGCTCAGTGAATTAGAATTGAAAGACTGAACAATTGCATTAGCTGAGTCACTTGAGCAGTTACATTACATGACTAGTTAGCAGTAAAGCCGGAAACAGCCTGAAAATTCTTTTCCTTGGCAGGCTTTCCCCAGTATAATAAACTGCCTCCAATTGTTCTCTTATTTTTCTCTTGCCCATTTAACTTTTGCTCACAGCATAACTTTTGTTTTTAAATGTAAAGATCAATAGTGTATTTACATGGATGATCACTTTAAGGAGTTTCACAGACTACATGTTCTTTCTGATTACTGCCTTATCTTCACAAGCTAATGAAATCACAGGTTCCCTGGTCACTCCAATTATAGTTGACATCCCCTTTCCTTGAAATCCCAAATGCTTATGGATCCAACAGTTCCTGCAAACCATTCTATATCGAGTCCACTGATGTGTATATATATATATTAGGATAAGAAATATAGTATATAAATCTTTAGGTAAAAATTGTTTATTACATTACATTTTATACAATTCAGTCGAATCTAAACTTATATTTCTAACCTTTTGTTGTGCATGCATTTGCAGATGTCATTATTTCTACTTGATAATAAATTTCCAAAGGTTGAGAAGGAAATGTTTTATTTAGTCCCCAGTTCCAGTGCTAAGTTCTTTATTTACATCAGATAACCAGACTTGTATGAGTTTGTGACTCAGTGTAAACAATTATACTGAAAAGTATTGATTCTTTAAGATTGCTAAAATGGTTTAGCTTTTTTTCTTTGGTTGAATTAAAAATTTTTAAAAATTCTGGTACCGTATATACAACCTAAAATTTCCCTCTTTAACCACATTTACATATATAATTCAGTGCTGTTAGTTACATTCACAATGGTGTACTACCATCACCACCATCCATTACCAAAACTTTACAATCAACCCAAATAGAAACTCTGCATTAACTCAAAAATTAATTTCCCATTCCCTACTCCCAAACCCAGCCCCTGGTAACCTATACTCCAGATTCTGACTTGATGAGTTTGCTTATTCTAATTATTTAATATCAGTGAGATCATACAATATTTGTCCTTTTGTCAGTGGCTTATTTCACTCAACATGATGTCTTCCAGGTTCATCCATGTTGTTGTGTGTATCAAGACTTGATTTCTTTTTACTGCTGAATAAAATTCCATTGTAAGTATATACCACATTTTATTTATCCATTTGTTAGTTGACGGACATGTGGGTTGTTTCCATCTTTTGGTAATTATGAATAATGCCGCTATGAATGTTGGTGTGCAAATATCTGTTCGTGTTCCTGCTTTCAATTCTTTTAAGTATATACCGAAAAGTGGGATTGGAGGTCATAAGGTCATAAGTAATTCTATACTTAACTTTCTGAGGAACTGCCAAATTGTCTTCCACAGCAGCTGCAACATTGTACATCCCCACCAACAATGAATGAGTGTTTCTATTTCTCTAAATCCTCTCCAACACTTGTAATTTTCTGTTCTTTTTCTTTTCTTTGTTTTTTAGGAGGTACAGGGGATTGAATCCAGGATCTTGTACATGGGAAGCAGGCGCTCAACCACTGAATACATATTCTGGATATGTAAATATGTGGTTTCCAAATATTTTCTCCCATTGAATAGGTTTTCTTTTCGCTTTCATGATAAAGTCCTTTGATGCATAAAAGTTTTCCAGTTTGATGAGGTACCATTTACTTATTTTCTCTTTTGTTGCTGTGCTTTTGGTGTGAAGTTTAAGAAACCATTGCCTAACACAAGATCCTAAAGATGCTTCTGTATATTTTCCTCTAGGAGTTTGATAGTCCTGGTTCTTATATTTATGTCTTTGATTCATTTTTCAGTTAAGTTTTGTATATGGTATGAGATAGGGGCCCCTCTTCATTCTCTTGCATATGTATATCCAGTTCTCCCAGCACCATTTGTCAAAGAGGCTATTCTTTCCCAATTGAGTGGACTTGACTGCCTTGTCAAATATCAACTATCATAGACGTGAGGGCCTATTTCTGAAGTCTCAATTTTTTTCGATTGGCCTATATATCTAATCTTGTGCCAATACTGTGCTGTTTTGATCACTGTGGCTTTTAATAAGTTTTTTTTTTTTCATAAAATTTTTAAATTATTTTTTAAAAAAAGATATTTAGATTACATAAATGTTACACAAAAGAAATAGGGATTCCCACATGCCCAACCTCCCACACCTCCCACAACCTCCCACATAAACATCCTTCATTAGTGTGGCACATCACCTGCAACGGATAAAGACATCCCAGGGCTTTGCCACTAAGCATGGACCATAGTTCACATTGTAGACCCACACTCTCTCCTACACAGTTCTGCACGTTATATGATGATATAAAGTAGCCTATATCTGTCGTTGTAATGTCACTCAGGGCAATTCCCAAGTCCCGAAAATGCCCCTGTATTACAACTGCTTTTCTCTCTCTCTGCCCTCAGAGCGTCCTGTGGCCACTGGCTCCACATTAATGTTGTAATTTCTTCCACTGAGTGAATAACAATATGTCTGTAATAGAATACCAGTAAGTCCACTCTAGTCCATAGCTCTTCCCCCAATCCTGAGGAGTCTGGGATGGTGATGTCCACTCCACCTCCAAGTGAGAGGGGGCTTATATCCCATGGATAAGATGGGTGGGGTTATCCTGCCTGCAGCTGCAGACTCTCTCCATTCCTTGGGATGGCCGTTGTCCATCATCATCTCCCTGCCAGGAATCCTGGGTGAGTCCATTGATCTGTAGAGTAGGAGTTGCAGCTCCACCGAGATTCTGGGCCCAGCGGGCACATGGACAGCCCAAAGACTCCAGTCTCTGGATGTACACTTACAAACTCCAGCACCACGTACAGGTTTGAATAGAAGGGACAGATGAACCATGTGCAGGAAAGACATATTTGAGTCCAACTCTGTCATTCTTAGGAGCACAAACTCCAAAGTAGGGCCCACTGGCAAGGCACCAAACTCCGGAGCTATCCGCCCTGACATAGGAGCTGGGTGTCTCCAGAGCCCTCAGGAGCCCCTCTATTTGGGGTGATATCCACTTTGGAAGTCTATGAGGTCCTACTGAGATATGCGTAAGTGTTACCTCTGGGATGACCTCTCAACTCACCTTTGAAGTCTCTTAGCCATATGAACTCATTTGTCTTTGCCTTTTCCCCCTTTTATTCAAGGTCTTTTTTCCAGTCACAATGCCAGTTGGCACTTGGTAGTAATCCCTCAGTGCCAGGGAGGCTTATCCCCAAAAGTCATGTCCCACGCTGGGAGGAAGGTAATGCATTCGTATGCTGAGTTTGGCTTAGAGAGAGACCACATTTTGAGCAACAAGGAGGCTCTCAGGAGGTAACCCTTAGGTACCCCATAACAATAGACTAAGTTGCAATTTCAAGAGCAAAGACTCATAAGGCTAGTCATCAATAACAAGGGCCCATCAGTGGATCATTCTTCTTTGCCAGACATTGCCCCTGCATTTGGGGGAGTGTTGCTGCTCCCTTAGAGAATGTGGCAGAACTCTCCAGGATGGGAATTCACTATTCTTTCATTTACAGCTTTTTATAAGTTTTAAGATCAGGAAGTGTGACTCTTTCAACTTCGTCCTTCTTTTTCAAGATGTTTTTGGCTATTCAGGGCCCTTGCCCTTCCAAATAAATTTGATGGTTGGGTTTTCCATTTCTGCAAAGAAGGCTATGGGGTTGTGTTGAATCTGTAAGTCACTTTGGGTAGAATTGACATCTTAACAATATTTAGTCTTCTAACCCATGAGCACGGACTGTTTCACCATTTATTTAGGTCTTCTTTCATTTCTTTTAGCAAAATTTTATAGTTTTCCACATATAAGTCCTTTACATCCTTGGTTACATTTATTCCTAGATATTTTTTTCTTTCAGTTGCTATTGTAAATGGAATTTTTAATTGATTTCCTCCTCAGATTGCTCATTACTGGTATATAGAAACACTACTGATTTTTGAGTATTGATCTTGTACCTTGCCACTTTGCTGAATTCATTTATCATCTCTAGTAGCTTTGTTGTAGATTTTTAAAGACTTTTTATAGATATGATCATGCCATCTGCAAATAGGGAAAGTTTTACTTCTTCCTTTCCAATTTGGATGTCTTTTATTTCTTTTTTCTTGCCTAATTGCTCTGGTCAGAACTTCCAGCACAATACTGAATAACAGTGGTGACAGTGGGCATCCTTATCTTGTTCCAGATCTTAGAATGAAAGCTTTCAGTCTTTCACTATTGTGTATGCTGTTACAGTGGGTTTTTCATATGTGTTGTTTATCTTGTTGAGTGCCCTTCATGCTTACTGCTCCAAACATGTCATCAGTGGTTGGAGAGTCTGACTGCAATGTGAATTTAGCAGTTTTCAGTCTAAGGAGGAAACTGGACTACAGATACAATCTAAACACAGAAAAGAACTGACTGACCCAGAGTGCAGCTCTGCTCAGCTTAGACTGTAGTTTCTTCAAGAGTAGATTCTTCTGTCCAGCAGCTAAGGTTTAATCTATTCAATGCATTCAGGTCCTTCTCTATTTGGTTATCTGTGGAGTCTTATCTTCTGGTCCCTTGCTGTATGTATGTGTGTGCCCATGCACATGGTAGTCTCTCTCTCTCTCTCTCTAAAGGATGTATGTCCTCCTCTGTCTCTCCATTTATTTGTAATATGCTCCCCACCCCCCAGTCCAAACTATTCTGTACCTTTTTTCTGTCTCCCTTCAAATCTCTAACAGCCCACTCCATTCTTTGCACATGACCTTATCTGCTAGTTATTTGAGAAAATTAACAGAGAGAACTACTTACATCTCATCTTCTTACTCCTGAATCTAACCACCCACATGTGCCTGCCCTCATCTCTCTTCTCTTTCATCACAAGGGATGAACTGGAAATGTTCCCATCTAAGGCCAATCTTTTCACAAGGGCTCTGGAGGCCATCCTTTCTCTTTCTCTCAAAAACAACAACAACAACAAACAAACAAACAAACAAACAAAAACAGAGCTCTTGTAATTATCTATCCCTCTTCTCCAGTCTGTATTGTTTTCTCTCACTTTACTGGATGGATCATTCCATCAGCATATCTATATCCACCACTTAAGGAAAAAACTCTTCCTTTAGGCCGTCCTAGCCTCTCCAGCTGTACTGCTATTCCTCTGCTCCCCTTCACAGCAAAACCTCTCCACTTTCTCACCTAATATTCTCACCCAAACATAATTCCACAGAAACCTTACTAGTCAAGTGTCCTTTTTGCTACTTATGGAAAAACTCCTTGTCTCTTGTCTTCTTTGTCACTACATGTGCTAGTTTCTCTCCCACCTCATTTGCTTCCCTCAAGTTTTCTTAGCTGGCTCCTCTTTGACTCTCTCAAAGGCAGCATACCTCAAGTCTTGGTCATCTTCTCTGTCTACAGGCTCTCCCTAGGTGGACTCATCTATGTCCATGACTTTAAGTGCCATCTATATGCCATGGACTCTGAAATATTTCTGTTCTCTCCCCAGAGCTCCAGAAACATATCTTTACCTGCCTACTTACATCTTCATGGACATGACCAATGGACATCTCAAAGTTGTTGTGTCCAAAACAGAACTTTTCATTTCCTGCCGTGCTACCAAAGAAAACTCTTGTTTCTCCAGCAATCTTCCTTATTTTGGTAAATGACACACCTCCAGCTATCCAGATATTGAAGCCAAAACCCAAGATCTCATCCTTGATTCCTTGTTTTTCCCTCACTACCCCTAGTGTCCAATCTATCAGCAAGTTTCATCTCTAAAATATATCTCAAAGCTATCCTTTTCTCCCTGTCTCCATGGTACCACACAGGTTCCGGCCAATATCACCTTTCTCCTGACCTCCTGCAGCAACCTCCTAATTGGTATCCCTGCCTCTCGGTCTTTGACAGTTCACACTCTTTACAGCAGCCAAAGTTAATCCATTTAAAATGTCAATAAGGACACTTCACTGCTGCTTGAAAGCCTCTAATAGATCCCAATATATTTGGAATAAAATCCAAATGTTTTACCATGGCCACTAAGGACTACATAAGCTGATGCCAACTGGTCCCCTTACTCATATGGCCCAGTCCCACTGGCCTGCTTCCAGTTCTTTGAACATAGGAAGCTCAATCCCATTTTAGGGGCTTTGCTTTAATTTCTTGAAAGCCCAGCCTTGAAAGCCCAACTTGAAAGGACGTTTTTCCCAGCCAGCTTTTCGAAGAGTTTTGTAGTGAGGGGGATTTCCAGACATCTAGTCCTCAATGTAGTCCCCTTTGGGTCTTTGCATTTGATATTTTCCCCACCCAGAATGTTCTGCCTGAATGTTTGCATGCATGGCTGCCTTATTTAAACCTTCCAGAACTCAGTTTAAGGTTATCTCCTTAGAGAGGTCTTAATGCTAAATCCCATTCTCTATTCCAGAGACCTGTTGTATGGTCTTCACAGTGCTCGTCACTGTCTAAAACTGTCATATTCATTGATTTGTTTACATTTTTTTTTTTTAAAGATTTTATTTATTTATTCATTCATCCCCCCCTTGCTGCCTGCGCTCGCCGGGTCAGCCAACCACGCCGTGCGGGCGGGCCCGCCCTCACCAGGAGGCCCCGGGAACCGAACCCGGGGCCCCCCATATGGCAAACAGGAGCCCCACTGATTGAGCCATAGCCGCCTCCCATTTGTTTACATTTTTATCATTTGTCCCCATCTTCTCTCCTGCACCATGAAAGCAGAATCCCTGCTTTTCTGACTCACCAACATATATATAGCAAGTCCTGCTCCACAGAAAGTATTTTTCAGATGTTTGTTGAATGAATACATATATGCATACACTCAAACTATGATTATGTGTGTACACGAGCAGATGCAAAATCACTGCAGGTAACCAAGGCAGCAGAGGCACCCAGGTTTTCTGCTTTTCAGATTCATACTAAACAGCAAAACAACCTTGATTTACTTTTTAAATATAAGTTTGTCAATTATATATGGTACATTTTATTCATTTTTACTTGTACAATTTTGAGTTTGACAAATGAACAGAATCATAATCAGGACATAGAATACTTTTTATCACCAAAAACATTCCCTCCTGCTGCCCTGCTGGAGTTAAATCCTTCCCCATCCCTACTCCCTGGCAATCACTGATCTGTTTTCCATACTTACAGTTTTGTGTTTTCTAGAATATCATATAAATGAAATCATACAGTAGGTAGATTTTTGAATCTGGCTTCTTTCACTTAGCATAATGTATTTGAGATTCATCCACATTGTTGCACGTAATAATAATTTGTTTCTTTTCATTGTTGAGTAGTTTCTATTATATGGATATGCCACAGTTTGTTTACCCATTCACCAGTTGAAGGAATTCGGTTGTTTCCAGTTTGGGGTGATTATGAATAAAGCTGCTATACATATTTGGTAGCACTTTTTGTGGGTACCTAAGTTTTTCTTTTCTCTTGGGTAAACATCGAGGAGTGGGATAGTTGAGTCATATGAAGTGTTTGTCAAGCTTTATTAGAAACTGCCAAACTATTTTCCATAGTGGCTGTACCATTCTGCATTTCTACAAGTAGTGTATAAAAATTCCAGCTGCTTCCCATTCTTTCTACTACTTTTTTCCCCCTAATATTATGATATCATATGGTTTTAAAGTGCATTTCTTTAATGCCTAATAATGTCTTAATTTACTTTTTTTTTTTAAGATTTATTTTATTTATTTATCTCTGCTCACCCCCTTGTTGTTTGCACTTGCTTTGTCTGGTTGTCTTCTTTGTTTCTTTAGGAGGCATCAGGAACCGAATCCAGGACCTCTGATGTGGGAGGTAGGTGCCTAATAGCTTAAGCCATCTCCATCCCCTGCTTTGTTGTGTCTCTCGTTATGTTTTTCCTCTTGTGTCTCTTGTTGTGACATCTTGTTGCATCAGCTTGTCACGTCAGCTCACTGCGCCTGCCCATTGCACCAGCCCGCCGTCCTGCTTGTCTGCCTTAGGAGACTGGCAACCTCCGCTCCTTGTTTTATTGTGTCTCTTATTATGCTTTTCTTCTTGTGTCTCTTGTCACGTTATCTGGTTGTGTCAGCTTGCCACGCCTACCTGTCATGCAAGCTCACTGTCTTCTTTAGGAAGCACGGGGAATCGAACCACAGACCTCCTGTGCGGTAGGCGGGAGCCCAATTGTTTCAGCCACATCTGTTCCCCTTGATTTACTTTTTATTTATTCATTTGTTACTTCATATTTTTATTGAGTGCCTATATGTGCCAGTCACAATGCTATGATATGGAGGGTAATAAGACTTATTCCCTGCTCTTGAGGAGTTTAGAGTCCAAAGGATGAGGCAGACTTATTAAGAGACATAATAAATAATACGACTAGTGATAGGGCAGATTATGAAGAAGGTCCAGTGGAAGTATAGAAGGGATATACTTCCCAGACATATCTATTCATCCCAGGCAGTCTTCTCTCAAGAGTCCTAGCCAAATTTCTTTTTGGATTTGGGTCTATGAATAAAGAGAGGACATTCTTACATTTCTAAAGTCAAAGTTAGAGGTACAATTAAAATGAATACTTGAGAAGCAGATGAGGTCAGCCAGGACTGATTGTACTACAGCCCGATTCTCATCCCTTCCTTACTAGACTTTGACCTTCTAGTGGGGAGGGAGCCCTGGGAAGGGATTCCAAAGCTATTCCCCTCTTGGGATAAGCCCCCATGGGGAAGTCAAAGACTGGTGGATAATATTCTGTGGTCTGAAGTGGGATAAAATGAGCCTTCAGATGCTTTGTGAAACTAAAATACCACTCTGTGGATCAAAAAGGAATAAATGAAGGAAGGTGTGAAATGCACCACCATCACTGCTCAGCCAGGAATTCTCAAGATCCCTCCCCAGTTCTATTTCAAGATGACTTAAATTTGTATTTGAGAGTGACACAAAGCCCAAACCACAAACCTCAGGAAGTGGAGAGATATCAACATGGAATGAAGGACAGGAATGTGAAACCAAGCCACATTCAAATGGAAAAGTGGGTTGTTTCTTTAGGATACTTAACTTCACTTAATAAAGTGGATTCTCTTGAATGAACCCTTTATGTTGGCACCGTGACTTTTGTGTCTTAAAAAAATGATTTTACACTTGTGAGGGTTCTAATTGTCCTTTGGACTTTGTTAAAATAGTCATTAACATGTCATTCTGTGGAATTTATCTACAGATAATGTCAATTCCATGGAAGGAAAGACCTCAATTAGGGTATTACGGAAAGGAATTACTGCACAGCTCTAATCGGTGTGGCACTAATAAGAGTGTTATGTATCTTGCATAATAATTAAGACCATTTACTAGCCTCAAGCTGATACTCTGTAACTGCAGGAACCAGGTGCCTCCCCTACTGCCTGATTGCCTGAAGCTTTCAAGGTGCCAAGGTAGAAGGAGGTGACACATGTAGAAGAATAATGCTAGCTTTCATATACTTTTCTGGGCTCTGTCCCTAATGCCCTGGGGACTTGGCTCCTGCTGTACTGTTCTATATTGATTGTCAGTTATGCAATCCTATCAATAAAACAGTCTTTGGTAAGAAAGCAGATTTTAGGTGAAAGACACAGATCCATTGTTCTAATATCCTTTTGTGAGATCAATTTTTAATAGTTATGAAATAATTCCCCTATATTTATTTGCCTGTGGTCTCCACTCACAAGGCACAGGGCCAACTAAAATTCTCTTTGGAAAAGTGGTCCCAAATCCCACTTTCTCAAGTGGCCAATATGCTTAGGAAGAGCTCAATGACCAGACGAATTTCTGATTTTATTTCTGCAGAAGTAAAATTGCATCCCTTCAATATGTCACTGGTTTGAAATATAAACACTGTGTAATCAGCATGAAACATTAATCCTTGACTTGAAACTCAGGCTGTCATGCATCTAGTATCATCTGTGAGTCCATAAGACATAACCAGATGCAGCTGACATCCCTGTTAATGATACCAGAAAAGATTTTCCACCTTTCTTAATTTGTAAAAAAAGAAAACACACACACACACACACACACACAAAACGGGTGGGGTGGGGGAAGGAGCAGATAGTTAAACTATGGCACAGCCATTCAATGGTACATTACAACTACTGAAAAAAGAATGAGGTTGATCTTTCTGAACTGACATGGAAAATATCCAAGTTACATTGTGCAGTGAAAAAGCTCTTTTCAGAACATTGTAAATAGCAGTGATTTCATTTTTATATATACGTAAAACATAGCATTACATATAGAAAACAAGTGGGAGGAAAATGCACTAAATTATTGAAAGTGGTTCTTCCGGGTCACGGACGGGAGCCAATAGGGAAATTTCACTTTCTACATTGTTTATTTCTTTGATTTTTGAATTTTATATCACCTTGTATTATTTCTTATTCAAAAAGGAAAAATTACTTTTGAAAGAGTTGCAAGCCTTTTATTTTTCTGAGATAAAAGCAATGACTGGAGAATAGAGAGGAGAAGGAAACTGGAATTACAATTGTCACAGTATCTGGGATCCATACGTTTTTCTGAACTAAACTAATGTTATTAATTCTGATTGTGATGAATCTAAACATTGACACTAGGGCTCATTCAGATACCTTTGAGAGAGTGTGAGAACTGTCCATGTGGGAAACAGAACAATATTCATAGACCTTTAATCCTTTCACC
>JAKSZT010053785.1:8599749-8654020 GCA_026826555.1 Tolypeutes matacus
GCCTATAGGATAGACAAATTCTGACTATATACAAATGAAGCTTATAGCATAAATGCATAAAAAGCTAGCTCATTATTCTATAGATACAAATTGTATATATTCATATCTATTATTTTACACATTTACTTTCCTCCTCTATTTTACTCACATAAATATTTATTTAAAATGAAATGTGTATGTTTACATATTTATATATAAGCTTATGTAAGTTGATGTCCATGCATGAATTATATCAATGATGTTCATTTTGTGTACAAGTATAGTCTTAGGAGACTGGAAAGCAAACAAAACTAAATATTGGGATTCTTAGATTAGGTAGAAACTTGAACTAAAAGACTGTAAGGCTCATTCCAGGGCCAAGATTCTCCCTGATTCTAAGATCTTGTGCCTTGGTCAGATAAGGTTACAAGAAAATCTCCCTTAAGTAATAGATCTTTGGTGAGACATTGAACACTTTGAAAAAACAAAACAAAACAAAAAATCCAACAGTTCAAAACTTGTAAACTGCCATTGGCTCTTCTGACACGAGTCCCCAAAGGTTGGAAGAGGACTTGTAGCAAAATAATGAATTATATTGTCAACTTAGCCAATTTGCTTTCAAAGTAGCTGTTCTTAAAATACTTTTTTTTTTCCTTTTAAAATAGTGCTCAAACAACTTTGTGGTCCCTATTCAATTCCAGATTAAATTTTCTTTTTGCTGTTTGCTCATGGCCACAGAAAGATCTTCTCATAATCAACAAAAGCTTTCTGTTCATGTCCAAAAGATTTTTAGTGATATGGCACAAACATTCTAATGGAATCCATTCTTAGGTGAGAGAATTTTTTCCCAGGGAGGGAGCAGGATAAAGAGGGGCTGTAATATTTCCAGTGTTATGACCACAGAGGTCAGCCTCAGTGCTCTTTGTTGATGATGCCCAAGGTCACACTGTACACCTCTGCTAACTGCTGACCTCTCTAACCTGAACCTTTTTTCTAACCCCACTTCTTGCGTGTAGCCCATGATCCAGAACAAATCATTTAACACGTGACAAGTGAAACAACTGGTGAGCTCGTGACTCAGGCTGGCCCAAAATGACTCTTATAGTTTTGTCATTTATGTCAAAGAAATCCCATTCCATTGGGCTGGAAAGTACAAGCAACCATAATTATCTGGGTGATCTAGTTTCCTTTCCTTGTGTCTTAAGCAAGTAGACTTCCCACCCTCCTTCCAAGCTCAGTGAATGGAAATATCAATCTGGAGAGGTCCAGTCTATTAGATCCAAAGCCAGATATTGCTCACTTGTATCCAATTAAACCCTGCAAAGAGAATGACCTTCAGATCGTTTCAAGCTAACATCCTTCAGAAGTTTCCTGAAAGGCTCCAACTCAAGTGGTGACACTTGACCTTTTTCATAGCCTTCCAAACCAGGGATGTGGGAGTCAGCCCTATTCTCCTCCCTCCTTATTGTCCATTCAATCACTGAGAATGAAATTCTATTTTCTGTATTTTTCCCAGATCCTTCTCCTCTGCATCCATCCCTTGTGATCGTTTGCCTTGCTTACCCTGGTAGGGCTGATGGGCAGCTGGCATGGATCCATCTGTGGTACTCCTGGTGAAATACTGAAGCATGCCTGTCACGGTTATTGTTCTGAAGCCTTGAGCCTTGGATCTCTCCACAATCCAGCAACTGAAGGGTTAACACCTGGCCCCAAAGGGGGCCTCAGCCACCTGGTTTCATCTCTTGGGCTTTCCTCTTTTCTGATAGTTCAGGGCCCTGTTGTTAAATAATTTTACTCTCACCTCTCTTTAACTGAGCACCCAGCTTCCAGCCTGCCTATTCCACGATAGTCCACAAATCTTCAAAAGATCTTTCTATAATACAAATCAGATAACATCTCTCACTGCTTAAAATCTTTCAGTGATTCTCCACTGGGCCTGCATGGCAGAGTCCAGAATCTTTAGTGTGTCCGTAGGACTTGTACTACCTGGTTCCTGCCAATGTCTCCAGCCTCATTTCTCATCAGTTCCCTCCATTCACCCTTTACTATGTGCTTTAAACCTTTGCCACGCCCCTCCCCTTGTCAACTTGGAGACTTCCTAACCTAAGAAGAGAAGAATATCCTCTGTAAATTCTTCTCAGACACAGCAAAACAGGGATTCTTAAGAAGGGGTCCATGAGCTTGAATTGAAATTCAAAATAACATTATTCTTATGGGGACGTGTTGGTGCAGGTGTGATATATTTATTAAATAATACACAGTATAGTGTGAACTTAGTAAGGGGCCCGTGGTTTTCACCTGACTGGCAAAGGGGTCTGTGGAACAAAAAAGGTTAAGAACCCCTGCATTAAAAGGTATTCACTTCCTCTATTGAGCTATCTTGGTATCTTATAAATTCCCACAGGCCTAAGCACAGTGGTTGGCATAGAGAAAAACCAATTTAGAGAGCGATTATTTATATGCACATGCCTTCCTTGATGGCAGGGACCATGGTTTATTCATCTTTAGTACAATGCTTGACAAAGAATAGTCACTCAATAGATGCTTATTTAATAAATCCAACGCACTCATGGATTTCTGTAAAATCAGAGAGTTTGCCTCATACATTAAAAAATTACTTTTTGGAAACATTTCCATTATATTTCCTAATTTCTAAATATATGGGGATTTTTTTTTTTGCGTAACTGATTTCTAGTTTAATTTCACTGTGGTAAGAGCACATGCTCAGTATGATTTCAGTTCTTTGAAATATGTTGGAACTTGCTTTATAGCACAGTATATGGTCCATTTTTGTCAATGTTCTCTGTGTGCTCAAAAAAGAATGTATATTCTGCAGTTATTGGTGCAGCATCCACAAATGTCCATCAACACAAGTGTGTTGACTGCATTCAAATCTACATCGTCACTGATTTTTTGTTATTTGTTGTGTTAAATTCCTTTTAGTTGTTTTCTGCCAAAAGCTTAGTCTAAACAGCATGGCCTATCAAATTACTGGCCATGGGACAACGTATTTATAAAAGCAAGAAACACCTGTATTCCCCCACGCACTTCCTGAGGTCCCCGTGGTTGGCAGAACTTATTAACATGTTATTAGATGTTGAGCCCATAACCATAGAGAGAGGAAAAGGGAATATATAAAACCATAATTGCTTGAATTACCACTGAGTACACACAGTGAAATAGTATACATTTTAAAAATCATAGAGATTTAAAAAAAAATCAGACAGCTTTCTGTTGAGCAGCTCAACAGAGCCATAAAATACTTCACATCTGCTGACTTGTACCCAAACAAGACATCTAGATAGGGCTGCAAACCTTTCTGTAGTAACCAGAATGAATGAATGAAAACATCCAGCCCACCTTGGCTTTGCTGGTGCCCAGAGGCTGGTTCCATCTTTTCCTTTGCTTTTGATTTTGCTCACCTGAGAGGAGATTCAGTTTCTAACGTTATATCACCCTGACAGCCAGATATGAAAGCAGGCTTCTCTCTAGGCCAATTAACATATTTTCTCATGGACAAAGAATAATTCCTCACTCACACAAACTGGACTTCCTCTTGGGAGGGGGGGCATTCAAAAGTTACTAAGTTCATATATAACCAAAAGGAATATTTCTTAAAACAAGTCTTTAAAATATGTTTCATTCAGGTTGTCTGTAAAACTTTGGAGTCCAAATCAGTTAAATTGTTGGCAGAAACCCAATTCACTTTTGCCCATCCCTGATTTATGACCCTGTAGGAAACACACAAATGGTATTTTTCCCTTCACTCTCCTTCTCTACTCTTTGTTTCAGTTAAATTTCACCTTTGCTCTTTGGAAAGGCTGACTACTTGGATCATTAATCTTGGCCCAGAAATAAGTTCCTAGCTGCTGCCGACTGTGGAAAATTGGTCCTGGTGCATCCCAGGGAATTGTTTTCTAGAGCTATGGCGCCAGAAAAATCAACCCAGAGTGACTGAGTCTGGGACTAATGCAGCAGTTTTTCATTCAATTTCACCTTCTTTGCTGCTACTTATGAGTAATGATGTAATAACTCAGGGAGCCCACAGTGACAAAGCACCAGGGCGCAGGCAGATTGCTGCCTCCGGCAGAGGCGATGTAAAACTGGCTTTGACTGGAAGGCTAGTTCCTAGCACTTGCAGATTCTCTTGTGGCCTCCCTTTCCCGTCACAACAGCGTGCCCACTCTCCTTAAGTTTTGGTAAAGGAGAGGAAGCCTTGAGTGCCATCTGTAGCCCCCAGGAAGGACAGAGGTGGAGCAGATTCCAGTTGTGTGGCAGATTCCTCATATATTTATATTCCAGTCACATCACACACATCATCTTGTTTAATCCAGCAAAAATACTGTTGTCCCCCAATCCCCATCCCCAGGTAGTGTGGCCAGTTAAAATGTACGTGGCCAGTTAAAATTTGATTGAAAAAAAGGAATTAAATTTAAGTATGTCTTATGCAATGTTTGGGAAATTAAAAATTATTTGCTGTTTATCTGAAACTCAAATTTTACTGGACATCCAGTATTTTTACTTGCTAAATCTGGTGACCATACTCCAGGCGACATTTGGAGATATATTTGATGGTCACAACTTGGGGGAGAGGGTGTGGTAAAAGTGGCATCTAGTCTACCAGGTAGAGGCCAGGGATGCTGCTAAATAACTCACGACACACAGGACACCCCTCCCCACCAACAAGGAATTAATTATCCAGCCCCAGATGTCAATAGTGCTGATGTTGACACACTCTGCCCATCCCATTTGTTGGTCAGAAGGAAAGAGGCCTAAAGAGATGTCAACGCACTCACCCAGGCTCTAATGGAAAGATGTTTTACTAACACAGAGAAGAGGCAGAGCAAGGGCACCTTCACTGGTGGCGTTGGCTCCCCGTAGCCAGCGGTGTCCATCCCCGGCTGATGCAGAGAGCACTCCTCGCTTGTGTGTGTGCCCTAATGGAAGGACCCTGTGCCCTTTCCACAGATATACCACCCAGGTGCAAGCTGCATATCATAAAATATGCCCACCAGAGTCAGTCAGTCTCCAGGAATATTTACATATGCTGGGGACACGAGGTGAAGGAATGTACCAGCAGGCCCCTTATCTACCAGGGGATTGGGTTTTATCCTGCCAGGCTTACACACCTGGTCCTGAGCACGGGATGTATTTGTGGGTTCCAGGGAAAGGTGGCAGGCCACTCTAGGACTGTCCCCTACCTACTGTTTCACAGGTGAGACGTTCTATTCAAAGTTAATAGGGCTAAGGTTTGGTTACACTTTAAAACCTTGTTTTCAAACAGAGGTTTGGAAACAGACTTTTAGGAGACCTCAGATTTTACTCCTGCATGAATGTGTTTTGCTTTTATGTTAGTTTTTGCTATTAAATTACAAGGTTTTTTTTTTTTTTTTTCTTTTTGCTATAAAATTTATCTGTAGGGGCTGTTATTTTCCCCCTATACATTTTTAAATGTATCCTGAAGAACAAGTAAACACTGCAGCAAAGAAATGTTCCCCCTCTGGAATTTTGGTAGAATGTAGCATTCTCTGTCAAATGCTTTTTGATAACACTCAAAGCTTATAAATGTTTATTACCACAAACAAGGTAATACCCATATATTTTCTAAAGCATTTGTATTCTTATTTCAGGTTTGTTCTTAAAATTCCCTACTAATCCTCAAGAATGGGGAAATTGAATTCTTAGTAAAAGCACCTGGTCCCTACAAGTTTATTCCAATAAAGCTTGGGCAGCCCCTGGAGGTGGCCTACACTGGCTTCCAGGAGACCCACCCTTAGAACTCCAGCAAGCACATGCTCTCTCAGGTCTTTCCCTCTTGGGGGGAAAGACTTGGAATCTGTAGGGCAGGCCGGCAGACTGAAACTCAGGCAGGATTTGAGACTGCAGTCTTGAAGCAGTCTTTCTTCTTTTCTGGGAAAGCTCAGTTTTTGCTCTTCAACTGATTGGATGGGTCCCACTACATTATCCAGGGTCATTGCCTTTACTTAAAGTTAACTGATCATAGATGTTAATCACATCTACAAAATACCTTCACAGGAACATCTAGACTAGCATTTGACCAAACAACTGGGCACGATAACGTAGCCAAGTTGACACAGAAAATAACCATCACAGCGATGCTCTCCATTGCATTGTGGTGTGAAATGGAATCACATGGGGATACTGTTTAAAATGCTCATTTCCAACCTCAGTTACTGGACTTGGCTCATTTAGGAGGTCTGGGATTGGGCCCAGGAATCTGCATCTTAAACATGCCCCCAGGTGGTTCTCATGCAGCTGTTGCATGATCTGCACGAGAAACATTTCCAGCCTGACCCCGTTTTATTCGGTCCAAGCTCCTTCCTTTGTCTCGAATGTCCCTTCCCCATCCCTGTTATCTGCCTGGAAAATTCCTATTACTCCTCCAGGGCCCATATCAAATGTCACTTCTCTGAAGCTTTCCCTGGTGCACAGTCAACAGCTAAGTGGTTAGGAGCACGGGCTCTGGAGTCGGACTGCCTGGGTTCTAAAGCTTTCCCTGACTTGTCTCCTGCAACAGGCCTGTTCAGAACCAACGGCTCTATCTTTGGTATTTATCTTAGTTTCCTGGGACTGCAATAATGAGGTACCACAAACTGGGTGCCTTAAAACGACAGGAATTTATTGTCTCCGTTCTAGAGGCCAGAAGTCTAAAATCAAGGCATCAGCAGGGCCGCGCTGCCTCTGAAGTGCGGAGGGTCCTGGTGGCGGCTTGCCAGCTCTCCACGGCATTCTCTGGCTTGTGGCATCACTCGGTCTCTGCCGCCATCACACAGCCGTCTTCTCTGTTTGTGCCTGAATTCCTCTTTATATAAGGACACCAGTCATACCAGTTAAGACTCACCCTAATCCAGTTTGGCCTCATCTTAACTATCACTTTCAAAAAGATTCTATTTCCAAACACGGTCATATTCACAGGACTGGGGGTTAGGGCTTGACCATGTCCTTTTGGGGGACACGATTCAATCCCTAACAGTATACCCACTCACAGCATTTATCACATGCTCTACATATTTGTTTAATGTCTTCTCTGCTAAATCATGCACTTCCAGAGACTGAAATTTAATTTGTTGAAACATCTTAAGGAGAATGGAAGAAACAAAGAATACTTTAAATTTTGGTATAACTTTCTCAGCCCAAATGGCATACAAGGTACAGGCCAACAAATATGTTTAAAAAATAATAATGTGCTTGAGGGCTCCAGGGATATCTGGACACCACAGGAGAGGCACAGCCTCATGAAATCAACACCCCTTCACCAGGCCCTATTTAGGAATATATGAGCATCTATTCCCCCAGGATAACAGAGTTATACTCATTTATAATTTCCCTACACATGATTTTTCTACTCCTTTTATTTGAACCTATAATTATCATCTTACCAGTTAAATATAGGTCTCAGAGACTTAAATCTTCAGATTGTTCATATGCTGGTTGAGCCCTGAATCCCAGCAGAGTTGTGGCCAGTTCATTGGACTTGCCCTGGACAACTAACAAAATGATGATGATGAACCAGTCCCATTCCAAAAAACAAGGAGTATCTACAACTGCAAGCAAAACAGTTCCTTCCATCTGCCCCATAGTATCTACCCTCCCCCAACTGAAGCAGTTAAGAGTGGACATTACCCCAAATTCCTCAAGATTGAGGAATGAACAAACATAAGGGGAGAGGGTAACCACAGACCAAAGTCTATTTATTGTTATTGTACTTATTACTGTGTGGTAACCCAAGAACTTGTAACATTGATATAAAGATAGTGGTTGCCAGGAATTCAGAGGGGAGGGGGGAAAGATGAATAGGTGGAACATAGGGCATTTTTAGGGCACTGGAATTGTTTTGTATAATACTGCAGTGACGGATATATGACAACATACAATTGTCAAAGCCTTTAAAACTGTACAACATAAGGTGTAAATCATAATATGAACTATAGAACTTGGTTAGTAACAATGCTTCAATATTGGTTCATCAATTGTAAAAAATGTACCACACTAATATAAGATGTTAATAATAGGGGAGAATGTGTGTGTGTGGAGGGTTATATGGGAATCCTATACTTTTAATGTAATTTTTCTGTAATCTAAAATATATCTAAAAATAAAGTTCAATATTACAAAAATAATATTGTATTTGGAGTTCACATTTATGATTGTAAATTTCCAAATATTTATTAGATATCCACACAGCCATAAAATTTTGCCCCCAGAACTATTATTTCTTTGGCTGTACCAGGTAATTTTTAAAATTGGGTTACAATAATCACACCAAACTTTCCTCCCCTCCTTTAAGTGCGAGCCATCCAGCCTCATCTGCTATTGTTTCTGGGATGTCTAGGAAGCATCTCACATGTTTGCATGTATACTGTCCTCCCAATCACCTGGTGCTGTCTTTTGTTTCTCTCTTGTGGGAATCTCTGCCAGTTATCTGGGCCTTCAATGTCCAACCAGTCGCTAAAAAGGTCCTGCTAGCTGGTGCCACCTCCCACCTTTGAAGCGTGTCTGGAAAGGGGTGTCCATGGGCTCTGTTTCGGACCACCTGAGTTTGAATTTTCCTTCCATTGGCTAATAGTTGTGGGACCTTGGGCAGATCACTTAACCATTTTATGTCTCAGTTTCTTTGTCTGTAAAATGGGGCTGTTGAAATGATTAATCTGAAATGATTCCAACCAGTGCTGTGCTGTGCTGAGGCTGCTCTAGCATGCCACAGCGCTGGTCCTGCTAGCACCATGGACAGACCTAGACCCTAGCACAACTTTGCTCCGTGTTGAGATTCCCTTTTCCACTATCTTGAGCTGTATTTGCTTCTGCAAGGACATCTTTTTGAGTTCACTTGCAGTTTCCTCTCAGACTAAAGAAGGATGAGCTAAAATGTGTGAGAAAATAAACTGCTCTAATTCAAAATGTCCCTCTCTTCTTGGGCTAGGGCACTGGGCCATGCTTGTCTCCTTGGCTCTCTCTTTCCTCAGCATCCTTCCATCCCAGGTGGTCCCTCATACCCCATCCCCACCCCTGCATCCAGAGCCCTCCCAAAGAGACCTTCAGATTTGCTCAGCTCATACACTCAGTTTAGGCTCAACTGGGAGACTGCCACAACCCTTTTGCAATAATAATAAAAAAAAATCAGCCTTAAGATTGCATTACCATTGGGAAGCGGCTGTGGCTCAATCAGTAGGGCTCCCGTTTACCATATGGGAGGCCCCGGGTTCGGTTCCCGGGGCCTCCTGGTGAAGGCAAGCCCGCCCGCGCGGCGTGGTTAGCTGACCCAGCGAGCACAAGCAGCAAGGGGGGGATAAATGAATAAATAAATAAAATCTTTAAAAAAAAAAAGATTGCATTACCATTGTTCAACATCATTAATCTTCAGAGAAGTACAAATGAAAACCACAGTGAGATACCATTCCACCTCCAGCAAGTGTTTGTAAGGAAGTGGAGGAATTGGAATGCTCATCCCTTTCTGGTGGGAGTGTAAAATGGTACAACTTTGGAAAACCAACAGTTTTGTATAAAGTTAAGCATACCTCATGACCTAGTGATACCACTCTGAGGTACTTATCCGAGAGAAATGAAAATATATGCACTGTTGAGCCTACTCGAAAGACCAGTATCAGAATGTTCATAGGGCAGCCATTTAAAAGGAAAAACAACAAAAAAACTGTCCAGAACAAACAAACAAACAACAACGAGAAAGGGAACAACCCAAATGTCCGTCAATAGGAGAATGGAGGAACAAATTGTAAATAATGGAATACTATTTAACAATAAGAAGGAACAAACTACTAATACATACAACAAGGATGAGTCTTAAACACATTATGCTGGGTGAAAGAAGCCAGATATGCAAAAGGTTCTATTTTCTATGTAAATGAAGCTCAAGAACAGGCAGAACTGATCTTTGGTGATAGAAATCAGAACAGTGATTGGCTCTAGGGTGGGGATTAGAGGGACTGACTGAAATATGGTATGAGGGAACTTCCTGGGGAGATGGAAATGTTTTATATCTTGCTTTGGGTGGTGGATACGTGAGCGTATGTAAGTGTCAAGATCCATTGAACTGTGCACTTCAGACCCTTGCATTTTACTGTATGTAAATTATACCTCAATTTTTACAATAGTGGCCAGCTAACATCAACAACAACAAAGATGAATTACATATCACCCAGCAGAGGACTAGACACTTTATAATCTGAACTGGGAGCATTCAAAACGGTATTATCTTGCAACTGTTTGGAAGCATTCTTTTGCCTCTGAATAGATAACGTCCTTTTTAAAAAACATTTTTTTTTTTTGGGTGTACCTGCTAAGCTTTTACTTGATAAAAAAGTTACCAATATTTTAAAAAGATTTAATTATTTATCCCCCCCACCCCCCCCCTTTGTTTTTGCACTCGCTGTCTGCTCTCTGTGTCCATTTGCTGTGTGTTCTTCTGTGTCTGCTTATCTTCTCTTTAGGCAGTACCAGGAACCCATTCTGGGACGTTCCAGAGTGGGAGAGAGGCACTCAATCTCTTGCACCACTTCAGCTCCCTGGTCTGCTGCATCTCTTATTGTCTCTCCTCTGTGTTTCTTTTTGTTGCGTCATCTTGCTGTGCCAGCTCTCCGCGGGCCAGCACTCCATGAGGGCCAGCTCGCCACTCAAACCAGCTCGTCACATGGGCCAGCTTGTCGTTCACCAGGAGGCTCCGGGAATCAAATCCTGGACTCTCATATGGTAGACGGGAGCCTAATCGCTTGAGCTACATCTGTTTCCCTAGATAACGTTCTTTTTGCTGAGGTGACTGAAGGTCAGGCAAGGCTCTGGTTTCATAAAGGGGCACTTTCCAGCCCCCTCAGGGCCATTACCGTGCTCCCTTCAGGTAACTCCAGGGTTTCCAACCCTGGAGGACTAAGAACACTTGGGGCTGATTTCCTGATGTTATTGACCCTTTTTCCATGTCATTTCACCTATGGAGCACGAGTGGCAGCCATTTAGAGGCATCAAATACAAAGTATATCATATTTGGATCTAGGAAATTCAGCAACCAAAAAAGCATTAGGTGGCAGAGTTCTGGTTTTTGAGGGTTCAAGCCACAGAGCAGGTTGTTCTGACCTTTGTGATTTTAATAAATATTTTACCTTCAACCATATCTCTCACAACAAAGCTCCTTACACTCACACACCCCCACATACACACGAGCTATAGAGAATATATAGACCCAGAAGCATCAATAAGTGTGAAGATTAATCAACATTATATATTAATTAATAAGATTAATAAGTAGGGAGAACAAGGAATTTCTTTGTTCACCTCAGTGGGTCTCCATCTATAGTGCAAATCAGACCACTGTGGAGTTTTCTAAAAACTGCAAACACCTGGAGTTCAGTGTGCTCTGAAGTTTGGCAACTGGTCTAAACAAACGAAATCGATGAGTGCTCTGATAGAGAGGTAATTAAGAAACACACACACAAATAATAAAATGATTCTCAGAAATCTTGGTGTCATTTTCATTTGTCAGGAGGCAAGTGCAAGATGTTCAAATGCAATTTTAGAGACTTACAAGTCCCATGACAAGGATGCCTCATTGATCAAGTCTGCTTTATAAATTTACTTTGCCTTCTGAGAGAGAGAGCAAAAGGAAGATGTGAACTAGCTGTTGTTTGTAGTTTTCTGCGGGTCTCTAAAAGATAAATATAATGACATTTTTCCTGGGGGGAGCCAGATTTTTTTTTTTTTTTTAATTCAAGAGTGGGATTCAGGTTGGGAAATGAATTTCAATGGAAAATGTTCCCTTTAATTAGAATCCAATTTGTACAAATGGCAAATCAAAATAAGTTTTAAAAGAGATTTCACTAGTCCTTTAACAGACTGAATTTCCAGAAGGTAACAAAGGCAGGAAAAGCTTCTTGCAATGAGGACTGGCTGACACTAATCCCAAAGTGCATCCATCGCTGTTATCCATCCTAGGGTGTTCTGAGAAACGGTCAAGTGTCATTAGCCCAAACTGACACTTGAGGGCACCCTAAGTTCAAGATACAAAAAGATGAGGCGCTTTAAAGTCTCTTCCCAGATGACATTTACTGCCCGGTCTGAAGGGAAGTTCAAAGCAACTCAGACCCTGTGCTTGTCCTAACTGTGAAAAATCAGGGGGCTATGGAAAATGTTTTGATTTTTCTTTCGCCCATGGCTCTCATTCCCTTGCTGACTCCGAATTCGAAGTCAATTGCTGCTCTCTTAAACTCAACCTGGCAAAACCCCTACCTGAGGGGACAGACACAAAGGGCAGCACCCAGCCAGAAGCAGCTAAAGTACACGGTGGTCTCTCGGGCGGTGCCCTGATAGAATGACAAGCATGTGCCGTGGAAATCCTTTTCTACCATGGCATAAAAGACCTAGCACATCTTCTGTACCACTGTCCTCGTTGCTGAGGTGATGGTTTTTAATAAGGCATCAGGTCAAACGACCTGAGAGTGTATCTCCTTTCTATTCTAGGGTTCTAAAGAGAATCTGAGGACTTTCCCCAGAGGGCCCCATGCAAGATGGGAGCCAGGCTGAAGGGGAAGAGGCAGGAAGGACTGGATGGCTCTGGGTATATGGGTGGGAGGTGGTTTCTGAAGTGAGGCAGGCCCCTCCTCCAGTGGCCGAGGGGCCCACTGGCTCAGCAGCACCCGAGGGGTGACCTGGGGGTGGTCGCGAGTGAACACACTGATCAAGATTCCACTGGGCGAGGGTCTCTGGATTTAACGGGCAAGGGGCTGAAGATGAAGGTTATTTGACACCAACCCACAATCTGGGATTTGGGTAGGACAAGTTGGATAGAGTAAAGGAATGCCCAGGTAAACTAACACAGAAACTAGGATGGTGAGCAAGAGGGCAGCTCTGGGGCCATGGCAAAGAAGGAAAGTGATGCACTCTGTGTGTGAGAAAAGGTCTCTGAAAGCAGGAATGAGGGAAAGTGACAGCCATGTACGTGCCAGGGACAGCGGAGGACAGGCAAATGGGTGGCATGGATGCATGGTCTCAAGGCCCACTGGTTCTGCCTTCAAGCCTCTTGATATAGTAATAACCAGAGCACGGCAGAATACAGTCACCAATCTCCGTGTGGGAAAACAGCAGTTAAACAGGAGAGACTGAAGCTAGGGACGGCTAGGGATGTCTTGTAAGAAGCAAAGCACGATGGTTTTGATAATCCCTGGCAGGAAAAAGCTTCCTTGTATATAGAAAAGAGTCTGTAGTCAACACTGACTTGTTGGAAATTAGTGGAGAGAGAGAGAGAGAAAGAGAGAGCGAGTGAGCTCCACAGACCTTAATAATGGTCTTTAATGAGAACAGGAGTGATTATAGTATTATATTGAACAGCTGTTCTTCCTTGTCCCATAGACCAGAATAGAAGGGAAAAGCTCAAAAATCTTTTATTGCATAGGCTTTTCTGACAGTATTAAAAACTAGTAAACAAAGTAAAATCCATTTGCTGGGGAAAGAAAGGGACTTACAAAAACAAAAACAAAAACAAAATCAACCCTGAGTGTGTCTCATTTGCCTGGTATGCCCTGGAAAGGGGGAGGAAGTGAATCCTGGCCTGCCGAGGATTTTTTTTTTTTTTTAATATATTTTTATTAGAGAAGTTGTGAATATACAGAACAATCATACACATGTGTGGAATTCCCATACAACAGCCGTCCACCAACATACTCCATTGCTGTGAAACATTTGTCAAGGTTATGAGATAATATCATCAGACTAATACCACTAACTATGGTCTATAGTGTACGTTTGGCATATTTTTTCCATACCCCCTAGTATTAACATAGTACATGTTTGGCATTGATGCAAGAATATTACAGTATTGCTGTTAACTATAGTCCATAGATTACATTAATTATATTTTCCCCATGCTTCTCTACATTCTTACCATCTTGCAGTATTGATGTATATTTGTTCTAGGTCACAGAAGGACATTCTTGTATTTGCACTATTAACCACAATTCTCATCCACCTCTGGGTTCACTATGTTATTCGGTCCCTAGGTTATTTTCTAGCTTTCTTTCAATTGACATTTACATCCCTAGACTACCCTTTTCAGCCATAATCCCATTTATAAATCAGTTGTCTTAGTTCTACTCACTATAATGTGTTACCATCAATTCTATCCATTTCCACAATTTTACAGTCAAATTAATGAAAACTTCTACATATGTTAAGCATCAGTTTCTCTTCTCAGCCTTCCTTTTATCTCCTAATAAGCTATCCTCTAGGTTTTAACTCCATGTGTTTATTCTTCACATTTAGTTCATATTAGTGAGACCATGAAAATAATATTTGTCCTTTTGTGCCTGGCTTATTTCACTCAGCATAATGTCTTCAAGGTTCATCCATGTTATCATATGTGTCCCAATTTCATTTCTTCTTACAGCAGCATAGCATTCCATTGTATGTATATACCACATTTTGTTTATCCATTCATCAGTTGATGGACAACTTGGGTTGTTTCCATCCTTTGACAATTGTGAATAATGCTGCTATGAGCATTGGTGTGCAAATATCTGTTCTGTCACAGTTTTCAGTTCTTCTGGATATATTGCTAGTAGAGGAATTGCTGGAACATATGACAGTTCTATATTTAGCTTCCTGAGGAACTGTCAAACTGTCTTCCAGAAAGGTTTCACCATTTTACAATCCCACCAACAGTGAAGGAGGGTTCCTATTTCTCCATATCCTCTCTAGCACTTACTGTTTTTTTTTTCTTTTTAACAATGGCCATTCTGTGTGGTATAAGATGATATCTCATTGTCATTTTGATGTGCATTTCTGTAATAGCTAGTAAAAATTGAACATTTTTTCATGTGTTTTTTGGCCATTTGTATCCTCTTTGGTGAATAGTCTGTCTTTTGCCCATTTTTAAACTGGATTGCTTGTTCTTTGATTGTTGAGTAGTATGAGCTCTTTGAATCACTAATGTGTTTAAGTTTGAGGAGGTCCTATTTATCCATGTTTTCTTTCATTGCTCGTGCTTTTGGTTTAAAGCTTAAGAAACCATCACCTACCACCAGGTCTTGAAGATGTTTCCCTTCATTTTCTTCTAGGAGTTTTGTGGTTCTTGCTTTTATATTTAGGTCTTTGAGCCATTTTGAGGTAATTTTTGTGTAAGGTGTAAGATAGGGGTCTTCTTTCTTTCTTTTGGCTATGGAGATCCAGTTCTCCCAGCACCATTAGTTGAATAGACTATTCTGCCCCAGCTAGGTTAGTTTGACAGCCTTGTCAAAAATCTCATGACCATAGATGTAAGGATCTGTTTCTGAACCATTGTATTAGTCAGCCAAAGGGGTGCTAATGTGAAATACCAAAAATGGGTTGGTCTTTATAAAGGGTATTTATTTGGGGTAGAAGTCTGCAGATACCAGGCTATAAAGCGTTAAGTTTCTTCTCTCACCACAGTCCATTGCCACGTGTTAGAGCAAGACAGCTGCCGGCATTTGCCAGGGTTCAGGCTTCTTGGGTTCCTCTCTTCCCGGGGCTGCGTTTTTCTCCGGGCTTAGCTCCTGTTTCCTCCACAAGGTCAGCTGTAGACCATCAGGTGAATGGCTCGCTTCTCTTCTCCTGGGGCCTTCTTTCCAACATCAAAGCTGCTTCTCAAAAGACTGCTTCAACTGTGTTCTTGCCATGCCTTTTATATTTGATTCCCCACCCACCAAGGGGTGGGGCTCAATGCCCTACTGACGTGGCCCAGTCAATACCAATCATAACTCAATCATGCCCAGATTAACAGATCAGTTTATAAGCATGATCCAATTATATTTTTGGAATTTGTAATTACATTAAACTGCCCAACTGCAGCAACCATCAACTCGGTTCCATTGTTCTATGTGTCTATATTTATGCCAATACCATGCTGTTTTTACCATTGTAGCTAGGTAATATGATTTGAAGTCCAGAAGTGACAGTCCTTTAACCTTGCTCTTCCTTTTTAAGATGTTTCTGGCTATTCAAGGCCCCTTACCCTTCCAAATAAATTTGATAACTGTTTTCCATTTGTTTAAAAAATGCTGGTGGAATTGTTATCAGGATTGCATTGAATCTATATATCAATTTGGGCAGAACTGACATCTTAAAATATTTAGTCTTCCAATCCATGAGCACGAAATGTTCTTCCATTTATTTAGGGCTCTTAAAAATTTATTTTAGCAATGCATTGCAGTTTTCTGAATACAAGTGCTTTATGTCCTTGGTTAAGTTTATTCCTAAATATTTGATTCTTTTAGTTGCTTTTGTAAATAGAATTTTTTCCTGAATTCCTCCTCAGTTTATGTATTACAATTGTATAGCAACACTACTGATTTTTGTGTATTAATCTTGTATCCTGCCACTCTGCTGAAATCATTTAGTAGCTCTAGCAGCTTTGTTGTAGCTTTTTCAGTACCTTCTAGGTATAGGATCATATAATCTGTGAATAGCTAAAGTCTTACTTCTTCCTTTCCAATTCGGATGCCTTTTATTTCTTTTTCTTCCCTGACTGCTCTAGCTAGAACTTCTAGCACTATATTGAACAACAATGGTGACGGTGGGCGTCCTTGTCTTGTCACCAATCTCAGTGGGAAAGCTTTCAGTCTTTCACCATTGAGTACTATGTTAGCTGTGGGTTTTTCATATATGGCCTTTATCATGTTGAGAAAGTTTCCTTCAATTCCTATCTTTTGTAGTACTTTTTATCAAGAAAGGATGTTGCATTTTGTCAAATGCTTTTTGTGCATCAAGTGATAGGATCATGTGATTTTTCTTCCTGATTTATTAATGTGGTATATTACGCTGATTGATTTTCTTGTGCTGAACCACACTTGCATGCCTGGTGCAAAAACCACTTGATCATGATGAATAATTTTTTAATGTGTTGTTGGATTTGATTAGCAAGTATTTTGTTTAGGATTTTTGCATCTGTAATTTTCTTCTTTCATAATATCTTTATCTTCTCTTTTTTCCCTCTGTCAGTCTAGCTAAAGGTTTATTGATTTTGTTAATCTTGAAGAACCAACTTTTGGTTTTGTTAATTCTCTCCATTGTTTTTTTGTTTTCAACTTCATTTATTTCTTCTCTGATCTTTGATATTTCGTTCCTTCTGTTTCCTTTGGGAATAGTTTGTTGTTCTTTTTCTAGTTCCTCCAGCTGTGTAGTTGGGTCATTGATTTTAGCTCTTTTTTCTTTTTTAATGTAAGCATTGAGGGTTATAAATTTCCCTTTCAGCACAGATTTCCCTGCATCCCACAGGTTCTGGTATGTTATGTTCTTGTTTTCATTTATCTCAAGATATTAACTGATTTATCTTTGACCCACTGATTATTTAACAATGTACTTTTTAATCCCATATATTTGTGAATCTTTCCTTTTGCTGCCTGTTGTTTATTTTCAACTTTATTCCATTATGATCAGAAAAACTGTTTGCATACTTTTTTTTGAAGTAGGCAGAAATTTTATTTCCAAGCTCTTCAGAAATTATTACAAACACAAAGCATTCTTTTAAAAAGTGTCCCAAATCAAACTGAAGGCACATCATCAAAATAATACACTGTGATATTAAGAATTCTTTGAGGCTATGCTATTTTCACTTTACTTTGTTTTTAACCATTTGAATGTTCTGTAAGTCACATTTATCAAAGACATGAAATAATGTAGTATTTTTAAAAGCACAACCATAAAATAGAGGAACTTAAGACAAAGATCAGATCTGTTTTGTACACAGGATGGGGCAACCTCCTATATAATACAACATTAATCTTTCCCCAAAAAGTTGCTAGAAACAGTTTCCAGTTTAGTGTTTAAAAAAATTAATCTTCTCATTTAGAAAAATCAAGACATTATCTGATCAGTAAAGCCTATTCTCCCCCTCAATTTTATAGCTGCTTATCTTCATTTAGAAACTAAATTTATGAGACAAGAACAAATTTTGTTACAGTATAAAATCTTAGGAGCAACACATTACAAATAATCAATTTCTTAAAAACAAAAATGTTTTCCTTCCCAAAATGTAAACATCCAGTAAATAAAACATGCATGGTATTCCAGGTATAGGACACTGTAATTCACTTATGAAAGAGATGTGTTCTGGTATATTTGGTGGTAGGATTTCTGTTTAAGTATAAAGCACTTCACCAAAAGAACCAGGTCATTATTATTTAAAAGATCTACTCTTTCACCCAGTTTCCTTTGAGCAGAAATGCATCAATTTCTGTAGAATTTTGGCTGTAGGACCAGGCCCCACACAGAAATGATCTCAAATATCTAGAAGTTGTTTGGCTAGAGAAAAGTGTTTTCTTGAAACTTGGAGGCAGTTGTTCATCACTTTGTGCTTGAAGGCATTCCTCAATGAACTTCTTCCCTACAGTTGTCAGAGTAAAGCACAGGATCTGGTCTCCTGGAAGGGGTTGCTCCCAGCTGGTATACCAACCAGCAGGGTGTCCTTGCAGGCATTCTGCACACAGTACTGTTGGAGTTCTGCTGCCACCTGGGAGACCGTGATCCTCTCCACACTGGCCTTCAACTTGAGCTGCTCCACCAGGAGCTGTAAGGCATTCACACTGGGCCCAGAAGACATGGAGGCAGTGGCAGCAATTGTGTTTGTATAATTTTGATCTTAATGCATTTATTGAGATCTGCTTTGTGACCCAACATATGTTCTATCCTGGAGAAAGATCCATAAGCCCCTGAGAAGAATGTATATCCTGCTGTTTTGGGGTGCAATGTTCTGTATATATCTATTAGGTTTAGTCCATTTATCATATTATTCAAGTTCTCTGTTTCTTTATTGATCTTCTGCCCAGATGTTCTATCCAGTGTGGAGAATGGTGTATTGAAGTCTCCAACTATTATTGTAGGACATCTATTTTTCCCTTTAGTTTTGGCAGTGTTTGTCTCATGTATTTTGGGGCATCCTGGTTAGGTGCATATACATTTATGATTGTTATTTCTTCCTGGTGAATTGTCCCTATTATTAATATATAATGTTCTTCCTTGTCTCTAATAACAGTTTTGCTTTTAAAGTCTATTTCATCCGATATAAGTATACCTAATCCAGCTTTTTTGTTTGTTTGTTTCTGCATATGTGGAATATCTTTTTCCAACCTTTCACTTTCAATCTATTGGTATCCTTTAAAGTGAGTCTCTTGTAGACAGCATATAGATAGCTCATATTTTATTATCCATTCCACTGGTCTGTGTCTTTTGATTGGGGAGTTTAATCCATTAACAGTCAATGTTATTACTGTAAAGGCAGTTCTTATTTCATCCATTTGACCTTTATGTTTTATCTGTCATATCTTATTTTCACCACTCTTTTTATACTTTTGGTTACTTTTACTGATAAAATCTTCATTTCTAGACTCTCTTCCAAGCTTCTCTCACCCATCTTTTCTTTTTAGACTGTAGCACTCCCTTTAGTATTTCCTGCAAAGCCAGTCTCTTGGTTACAAACTCTCTCAGTTTCTGTTTATCCATGAATATTCTAAACTCAGTCTCATTTTTGAAATACAATCTTGCCAGATATAAGATTCTTGGCTGGCAGTTTTTCTCTTGCAGTATCTTAAATATATCACATCACTGCTTTCTTGCCTCCATGGTTTCTGATGAGAAATCAGCACTTAATCTTATTGGGTATCCCTTGTATGTAATGCATCGCTTTTCTCTTGCTTTTCTCAGAATTCTCTGTCTTTGGCATTTGACATTTTAATTAGTATGTATCTCAGAGTAGGTCTATTCAGATTTATTTGGAACAGAGTGCATTGTGCTTCTTGGACACAGATATCTATGTCCTTCAATAGGGTTAGGATGTTTCCTATCATTACTTCTTCAAATATTTCTTCTGCTCCTTTTCCCTTCTTATCTTCTGGGACACCCATGACACATATGTTTGCACATCTCTTGCCATCATTTAGTTCCTTGAGACCTTGTTTAATTTTTTCAATTCTTTCCTTTATCTGTTTTTTTTATGTTCATTTTTGGAGGCCATGTCTTCAAGCCCACTGATCTTTTCTTCTGCCTTTTCAAATCTGCTGTTATATGCCTCCAATGTATTTTAAATTTCATTTATTGTGCCTTTCATTCCCATAATATCTGCTATTTTTCTATATATGCTTTCAAATTCTTTGTACTCACCCAGCGTCTTCTTAATATCCTCAATCTTTTTAGCCAACTCATTGAGTTTATTAAGGAGATTTGTTTGAACATCTATGATTAGTTGTCTCAACTCCTTTATGCCATCTGGAGGCTTATCTTGTTCCTTTGACTGGGTCATATCTTCCTGTTTCTTGGTATGGATTGTAAAATTTTGTTGGTGTCTTGGTATGTGGCTTACTAAATGTATTTATTCTGGGTGCAGTTTCTCTGTAGTTTAGGGCTTTCTTGCCCTTTCTCCCTTGTTGGTTGTGTAGCAGGAGCCAAGGATGTAGTTGGTACTGTAAATTGTGGAGGCTGAAGCTGCCCATGTGGCCCCAGGATCCAGTGAAGCTTCTCTCGCATTTCTCCTCTGCCAGGATAAAGGATGGAGCTTCGTTGTGTGTAGTAATCCAAGCTGTGCAGGCTAATATTATATGTAGTTGCCCAGAGAGACTGATGAAGCTTCTTGCCCCTTCTTCTGCCTGGGGCAGAGATGGAGCTGCAAGTGTGGGCAGCAAACTAAGCCATGTGGGCTAAAACTGACTGCAGTTGTCAGGATAGACTGACATAGCACTGGCCCCCTCCTCCCCTGCCAGGGGAGGGGATGGACCCTTCGGAGTGCCCAACAATCTAATCTGTATGGGCCAAAAGCACCTGCAATTGCCCAGAGAGGCTGAGGTAGTACTATCCCTTCTGTCTTTTAAGGGGTGCAGGTGGAGCCACAGCCACCCAACAATCTAGTCCTGTGCAGGCCAAAAGTGCCTGCCATTGCCAGGAGATGATGAGGAAACATCAGCCCCCTCCTATCTTATGGGGCAGAGGGTGGAGATGGAGCCCCAGGTGTCTGACTATTCAGTCTGTGCCAGCCAATTGCACCTGAAGTTGCCTGGAGAGGCTGGTGTAGGTCCCCCCAGTTTCCTTCGGCCGCAGGTGGGGCTGGAACTTAGGCTATGACTGCAATCCAATCTGGGTGGAAAGAAGCTGGTTCCTAACATTACTGTGATTTTCAATCAGCCCCACTTTCCCTCATGTCAGGGGTGGAGTTAAAATGGTGGCTACTGGTCCCTTTCCAAATTGGACAGATTCAAATTTTAGCTGATCTTAGGATTATACTTTAGCCAGCCAGATTTACTAATCAGTAACTGCAGTTGGTTCCTGACCATCTCTCCCTCCCCCGTTTTTTTGGAAATGGAGCTTCCAACTCCAGCCAGGGAATAGCTCCCAAGGTGGCTTGTGCTGCCAGTGGAGGATGGGCACCAACCTCTGCTCTGCTTAGAGTGCTCTACTCACGAATCTTCACTGCAGATGAGCATTCTCCACTTTCCATTCTTTCAAGGATGTTGCAGGATGGTATTCTTTTCTCCTGGTTGCCCCAAACAGGTGCTTTAAATAGCTCCGGGTGATTACTAACTGCCTTGTAGGATGAGCTGATTCTTGGAGCTCCTTATTCTGCTGCCATCTTGCTCCTCCTCTAGGATTCTTCTTTTTTTTTTTTTTTTAATTGTTATAGGACACAAAAGTCCCCATTTTAACCATTTTTAAGTGTATACTTCATGCTGTTAATTACAACTGGGATTCTTTCTGTCATTTTCTTTTACCTTCAAATAGCAGTGTAGGTATTTCTCAGTTACAAAAATAATTACATAGTGACATGGCAAATTCAAGCAATACAGAAAATATTTTAAAAGAAAGTAAGGGGGCGGATGTGGCTCAAATGGTTGGGCGTCCGTCTGCCATGTGGAGGGACCTGGGTTCGATCCCTGGGACCTCCCGGTAAAATAAAAAAATATATATATAGAAGGCGTATATATATACGTATGGGCTGCCAGGCTCTGTGTGCCGGTGAGCCGCCAGGCCCCAGGAGCCATGCAGCAAGATGATGACGTAACAGGAGAGAGACGCAGGGGAGAGACAAGACGAGATGCTCCGAAAGCTCTGAAAACCAGGAACCGAGGTGGCGCAGGTGGCAGAACACCTCTCTCCTACGTCGGAGGTCTCCAGGATGGAATCCTGGTGAAGACTGGAGGAGGAGGATGAGAAGAGATGGCAGGAAACAGACACAGAGAATTGCCCAGCGAATGAACACAAAACAGCAAATGGGGAAGGGGGCGTTTAAAATGGATAAAGTAAATAAATAAATCTTTAAAAAAAAAAAAAAAAGTAAATTACCCCAAGTTTCATCACCCAGAAATAATCATAATTAACATTCTAGATTTAGTATTATTTTTATTATTTAGGTAATATTTTGGTGAGCTTCATTCATTAAGGTTTTTGAAATCTGAATCTTGGTTCACAATACATTGGGAGGAATTTGTGTATTTCACAATGAATGTTCAGACATGTCTGCATCGGACATTATCTTACCTATCTGGAAATTTCCAAGAAAAACTGATAGTTCATAAAGGCTGAAAGAATGAGAAAAAGACACAATCATAAAGCTAAATATAGAGGTTTGAGTAATGATTATGTTATGTCTGGGTCTAGATAAGCCTCTCAGAACCTACTTCCACCAACATTCTCAAGGCATGAAAGAAAAAGGAGTGACGCATAAATGCTGCTATCCCGGTACAATGGCTGGTTAGATTTGTAGATGCATTTCTACCAGATTTTAAAAAAAATCAATGAGAATATTCTGCAGTAGTTTTCATCTTAAGATAGGAAGGAAGTTGAGTTATTTTTTTCTTCTTACAATACATGGGGATAAATTCAATTATGCCTGTGGTAAAGCTGAAACTAGGAAACCTTTCACAAGGATGAAACGATAAGATCTTTCGGGATGTGGCAGGAGATGTGGGGAAAGAAACAGTCACAGAGCTGTTCACCTCCCTGAGGATATGGGCAGCTCATGTCAGCATCAGGAAACCAGAGGCAGGCTGAATGGAACAGGGGTCTTCAAATTTCATCTACCCCTAACAGAATTTGGAGAAATCATGTTCCCCTCCCACATTTTTAAGTTGACAATTACATTTTCATCAGAGTCGTGCATATGTCTTTTGCTAAAGGCAAAATTTCTAGCATATTGTAAATAATGGTATCTTTAAATAAAACTGTGATATCATTTTTTCAAATGCTGCCAAGGGAATCTAAATGGTACACCAATTTGGTACCTGTTGTCAGACACTTAAAAACCACAAGGACAAGCTCCTGGTCAAAATGAAATTTTGCCTGATTCCCTTTTTTCCTTGAATTTGAATTTCCATTCCACTTCTCTCACAGAATTCTAACCTAATGTAGCATATTTTTATGCTTGAATCATGCTTTTATGATTTTATTGATCAACCTATTATATTTCTCTGCAACAAACATCTATATCTAAATCTAAAATTAAAGCCATGTCCTCTGACCACAGACTTTCCAAATGATAAAGATGATATCTATTAGGTTATTACAATTATTGTCATCACACAATTGAGCAATATAACAATATATTATAGTTTGTGATAACTGATTTTTTTTTTTTTTTTTTTTTGAGATACCAAGGCTGGGGATTGAACCTGGGACCTCGTAAGTGGGAAGCTGGTGCTCAACGACTGAGCCACATTGGCTCCCCTGAGTTGGTTTTTTTTTTTTCTGTTTGCTTTTTGTTTGTCTTTGTTTTTAGGAGACACCAAGAACCAAACCTGGGACTTCCCATGTGGGAAGCCAGTGTTCAACCCCTTGAGCCACATCTGCTCCCCTGTGATAATTAATTCTTAAACTAAAAACAAAGTTTTATTGGAAGTACAGCTCTTGGTAACATGAAATGGAGGGTTTCCCCCCAAATGACTCATGTATCCATGGGTGAATATAACTTATTGCTAGAATTAGAATTCTACTTTTCTTCACATAAATAAATGTGCATGGAAGGAGTTTTTTTTCTTATAGCTACATCACTCAATTCTGTGAACCCTGAGTTCACTTAGTTATCTATAATCAAAAAATGTTAATGACATACCAGCTCACTTTTTAGGTCCTCCTTCAAATTTGTTGAAAGCAAAGACTTAGAAACCACCTGACTGCAAAAGGACATATTACTTGCTTTTTAGAGACCTTGGCTTTCTCACTACCTACACCAATGTTTTGAACTGCCCTTTACCCCTAAGTTCAGAGCCTGGAGGCTACTAGTCACAGGCAAGTGGAATTGGGCCTCTCTTTTGTAAGGGAGGAGAAGGATGTGTTCTCAGGCAGATCAATATCAGGAAAAAGTGCTTATTGCAGTGGAGGTTCTTAAATTGACTTTCTTAAAACTATCATTGCATATACAAATACTCTTTGGATAATGAGTTCACATGCCCTGCCTAGAAGACCAAGTCTCTGGGGTTGGCCTAGTAGCAGTCCTATTCTACTACCTCATGGAGTCAGGTGGTTTCTAATTCTTTGCTTTAGACAACAACAGAAAAAAAATTGAGGGAGAATCTAATCAAGCAAGTTGAACCTCAGTTTTCTCATGCGCAAGATGGGAATAATAATAACGCTGGGTGTTCTCTGGAGGCTTGGATGAGGTAATGGATATAAAAATGCTCTGTAAAAGGTAAAATTCTATGCCAATGTTATGTACTGTTATTTTCTTTTTTAAAAAATTATTATTAATTTTTTGTACTGTTATTTTCATAACTATTTTTGATACCAATGATCCAAGTTTAACGATGAGTTTAAGAGCAGGGTCATATAGACAAATGAAGCCAGTCCCTCGACTAAAGAAACCTTGTCAATAAGTTGAATGTACTGGTCAATCGGCCCTCAAATGAAAAAATACCGAAAAGGTGAGTGGCTAGTTCTAACACAGGATAGCAGTGGTTCTCAAAGTGTGGCACCTAGACCAGCACCATTAGCCCCCCCTGGGAAATTCTAAGAGATGCAAATTCTGGTCCCACCCAGACCTATGGAATCAGAAACCTTGGGGATAGAACTCAGCAATCTGTGTCTTAATAAGCCCTTCCAGGTGACTCTTGCACACCAAGGTTTGGGAAAACTGCTGTTCAAGATGTGTTGTTTTATGTATGGAGGCCCTACTGGATTTCCCTGAAGAGTGAGTGGCATTAGACCACAGGAAAAAGCATTTACAGTGAATTAGTTCTGGATCAACATGCCACTAAGTTTCTCCAGTGGTAGAAAATGAGCCTTATCTCATTTCACAGGTGGTGCATACACTGCTAGTGACCTCAGGAAAGCAGGCACCTCGTCTACCCAGTGGTTTTCAGAGTGCAACTTAAATACGTGGACCAATGGCCACTCTTTTCCTGGGCAAGGACAAGTCCTTTTTGTCTTTCCTTTTACAGAGAATCAAAGAAAGAAAAATGTCCATTGAGATTTCAAGGGAGATTAAGCCATGCCCATCTGGCTAGAAAGAATTGGTTTTTGCTCTTGACAGTACAGTTTTCTGCTTCAGTGCTGTTCTGCATTGTCTCCCTCCAGTCTGCCTCCACTGACCCAGGGGGTCTGCTCCAGTGCCCAGGACCTCCTCAGACAGCTTCAATCAAACTCAGAGCAGGCTGCTTCCTATGAGGCAGGGATGGAACCCAATCTAGTGCTACTCATTTAGGAAGAATGTCAGGAGCTGTTTTTCAAAGTGGCCATATACTCCTTCCTTCCAATATAACTTTAATGCATCTAGAAAACAGGTAGAATGAGGTGGTCAAAAATCAGATGCTAACTGGGTTTAGTGGCTGTTTCCACAGGAAACTTATTTAGTACAAATGAAATAATAACTAAGTAAACCCACAACAGCAACCATAAACCAGAGAAGAGAAGGAAGCTTTCAGTCAGCGCATCTTTAATAGGTTTACTTTAATATAGTTAAAAAACAGAGTTAAAAAATTCAAAGTAAATAATATGTTTGGCATTTTATTTTTAATACTAGTTTCATTTGGTCTTTTCTTGATCATATTTGAAGAAAAGCAGGACCTGGCACGAAAGAGCAGCCAAAAGAACATGGAGGGGAGAGGGAGGCAAAGATTGGTCATTCATGGACACTTCTTTAGCAAGGCAGTAACCCTAAAAACATGGGTACACCAAGAGGAATTAAAGTCATCAATCATTTGATTTTCACACCTGATTTCTACTTTTCAGAGGAAGTGACTTTGAGAAAGAACTGAAGGATCACGCCACAGACCAAAGTGTTCAGAATGAAATGCCACAGTAACGCACTGAGGGTTAATGTTAAGCCAATACCATTGAAAAATCTCATTATGAGGACTGTGGCACAAAATTGAGTTGCTGTACGGTTGACTGAGTTGGAGACTCTGGAGATTTATATACCTCATGGCTCTGCAGAGTCTTTGACTGGCTCTTGCTCAGTGCTTCTACTGACACCGCACGAATGCACAGCTGTGTGTATCAGCAACATGCCTACCTGTCACCATTTGGATAATAGCAGAGTAAGGCAGTGATATGCCCGCATTATCTTATCATAACGAGAAATATGTACAAATGGACGTCTTAATAACCAGATGAGTATATTTTCAGTGCATTCTTGTTAAAGATATTAATTATAAAATTAGTCATCTCTCTAACCAGATAAAAGCAGCTGCTGGTATAAAACGAGTATTTGAAAGCCTCAAATCTTATTAAAATGCTACCCAAACTGGTTTTAAATTACAAAGTTATGACATTTTTCAAATAAATTTTGGATATTTAATAGGTAATGGGACTGCGTCATGCATCTTCCCAATTAACTTACCATGACCTTTTTTTTTTTTTAACTTTGTGAATAAGGGGGAAGTGTAAAATTGATAAATGTTTTGCATGTGGCAAAAGATTTCCTGTTTGTGTGAGTGTGTTAAAAATAATAATAGACTCTGTAGTAAACAACATCTATAGGGGCATCCAACCTAACATTTTCATAAACTCAGTACAACTGTTAATTGTTTGTGATCACCTTTGGATCATAATATGTGATAGAAGCAATCTTGGAGAGCACCTGCCTGTGTATTTTCATTTGTGTCCCTCAAAGAGAAACTACTCAAGTCCCTTTTCCATGTCTCTTTATGGCTGATCTAGAACTTTATTTTTCTTCCAAGTTTAATAATGATATAATTATTTTTAAAAAACTGGTGGCTATTTCCCCCAAGTGACCCAGTTGCAGCCATAGTATTATCCACCCCTTGCTCCAATACCTGTTTTTTTACCCTCAGTCCAGGAACTTCTGGCTAATACTTTTTCATCCAATCATTCAGCAATTATTTACTAAAGTCCTACTATGTGCAGGAACTGAGCAGGAAAGAAGACTGCCTTACATAGATGTACATGATGGATGTGAATTGTTGTGGATAATAATTTGATGAAATATGAGTGTGAATAAATTTCACAATGAATATTACTGGTTCTGCTGCATTTTTAAGGCAAATAGGACATGTACATAACTTTACCAGCAGTTGTCCTGACCCAAGAACTCTCGAGATTATGGGCAATTAATTTTCTCCCTTCAATATGGCCTTGCTTCTATTCTTCCAGGCACTTAAAAATCACCATCATCTAATGCTTCTGTCTGAGACTTGTATTGAATTTTATGCCTTATTACCGACTTATTTATAAAATGCCAATACACATGCAGTCTTTGATTTTGAAATTTAATCTTAGAAGCTAATGACAATGACACTGTGGGGCCTTTGGGTGGTTTAAACATTTTTAGTTTTAGATACCTACAGAAAAGCTGCTTTTGCTCCACATTTTAAACAATTCTGACTTAAATTCAAAATTCAAGTGTACAGATGGATGACTTTTCTTCCCAATAGATTGTTAGAACCGATCTAATTCTTAGCTGTTGTTATTGTCCTCCTCTTGGCATGTAGCAATTTTTTATGTCGGCTTCTGTGGGCCAGTGTGCAGTGGTTGGAAGAAGCAGCAGACATGACCAGCAGTAATAACTCATAATCTCAAATGAGCACATGGGTAATAAATAATACCCTCACAGGAGAAAATGAGCTGTAATTTGAAAACGTAATTTTTTTTCAAAATTTTTCCCACAGTTCACAGTATCCACTTCTAGCCCTAGGTGTGGAAAGAGAAAGGTGGTTTTAAGTGAGTGACAATTACAGATTAATTAGAAGTGAAGATGAAGCACACAAATAACTGTAGAATTTGTCCATGGGAAAACAAACATTCGATTAAAAATAGTTACTTGCGAAAATTTTGGGACACGTCTGTTGCACTCGGAAGGTCATAGATACAGCATTGTTCCGGCCCAGTTATTTCCTTTCCTCTTTATCACTTGCCTAGGTCACCACAGCACTTCCATTGTTAGTTAATCCTTTTTCGTGGTGTGTCAGCATCATTGGCCCCTGTCTTACCAAGGAGGAAACTGGGGACCCTCAGGAGCTTAAAAGATTCTGTCTCTGATTTTTAAGGTCTGCTCCTTCAATTTACATTCTGTAAATGTCGTCGGTACACCGCTCAGCAATCAAATTATTTCTAATCATTGCCTCACTAGATAGTTTCAAAGAAAAGGTGAAGATGCCGCTTGACTCTCTTCGTAGCTTCCAGTCATACCATCCAGCCATGGCTCTGATTTTTTAAACCGAATAGCAGGCACAGGTAGGAAGTGGTGATATGGTAGAAAATATAACAGTGTGTGTCTTGGGGTGGGGGGTGGTGACAGTGGTGGGGGCACCGAGTCAGCCAGTAGGGAGGGGCCGGTACTGCAACTTCCTGCCTTTTCAGGTGTAATCTCGGCCCCTACAAAGTACTCTGAGGTACTCCTTTTCCCTCCTCTCTCTCTATCTTGATTTTCCAAGAGCAGTGTCTCTTCCTCCGTCTGGAATTCTTTTTCCCTATCACAGTGGCACGTAAGGTGCAGAAGGAAGGGATGTGTGTGTGTGTGTATGTGTGTGTGTTGCCATTTAGGATCTGTGGAGCATGCAACCAGACGATGCCTGTTTACACTGTCCCAAATGGCGAGCCAGACAGCTTTTTCCTCATAAGAGGACTTAGCTGACCAGTTATTTTGACAGTCTGTAGCAACTGAAAACTATGTGCAGTGCCTTCCAGAGTAAGGTATTCAGCAACTAGAAAAGACAGTGCATGGGATAGGAGAATAGCTTAACTGGGACAGTACAATTTGACAATGATGCAAGACAATTATGTATATTACTGATAGTCATTTTTCTATTTAGATAACTATTAGGAATTTTTTTTTTTTGTAAAGATTTTATTTTTTTATTTATTCATTCATCCCCCCCGGCTGCCTGCGCTTGCCAGGTCAGCCAACCACGCCGTGCGGGCAGGCCTGCCCCCACCAGGAGGCCCCGGGAACCGAACCTGGGGCCTCCCACATGGTAAACGGGAGCCCCACTGATTGAGCCACAGCCGCTTCCCATTATTAGGAAATTTTGACTTGCATCCTCATTTCTCAGTACCACCAATTTTGCAAAGGGAACCACAGCCCTTAACATGTGAGGAAAGTGAGTGAACACTCAGAGAGATAGAAAGATCCAGCCTCTCACTGGGGCCTTAAGAGGTGTGAATAAGGAATTGCTTTTTTGTTCATTTGTTTGCAACCATTCCCTAAACACCCAGGAGCTTTGACGATACAAACATGGAGTCAAGGAACTTGACATTTCACGATGGTGATGGGGCCTCTGTAAGAAAACTTAAAAAGATAAATATGTGCCTTTGTTAATCCCACAACTACACTCTCCATATGCTGGAAATGTACGTCTTTATGTCCTGTCGTGTATACTTTATCTTAAACACACACACACTCACAAATCCCTTGTGTCAATGGATGGAACTTGGGTCCTCTCCTTAGTTTTTACTGCAGCATTTTAGTGGGCCATTTAGTAAATTGCCTTCTTTGATTAATCACATCTCTCTTCCTGGCTCCAATAATTCCATCCTTTAAGTATCTTTAGATCAGATGCCCATAAATCACACACTGCCTCAGGCCAGCTAGGAACCGTTCACAATTTCAATTAGCATACAGCTTTAACAGCTGTCATTAGTGGGACTGCAGTAGCAGGCGGGATCCCAGCTGACCAAACATCTAAGACTGGACTATGGCTTTAGGAGCCAATCTTCTCACAACGTTTAAAATATCTGAAACTCTGAAATCAGGATATAAATGAGCATAGGAAAAAAGTGATGCGCTTAGGTCTGCCTGAATGTATCTGCAGATATATTCTCCCAAGAAAGTGGCCCCCTGATTACTAAATCCAATAACTTTTTTCTTAGCCGACATTGTTGAATTTTATCTGAACCCTGTGATCCTGGAAAACAGCAGAGGTTAAAAAACAAAACAAAACCCACCCACTGCGTTCCTGTCCAAGACGGCCTTAATTTCTCCTTAGCCTGACTAAACTTTGGACTCTGGGCCCCTGACCTCCCGCACCAGATAGCACACATTCCACTTGACCCATTGCTTGACCCACTGCTTGCCCTCTCCCTCTAGTGCCCTTCCCGTAGCTCATCCCAGACCTGAAAAGCTCTCCTCTGCTTCAGGGGAGCTGAGCCCCACCTCTCTCTGCTATAGTGAGAGCCTTCTGAGCTCTATCTATGAATATCACAATAACCTTCTGGTCTCTCTCTCTTCTCTGTTACAAATATCTTTGAATAGAGTCACCCTTGCATACTTTTTTTCTTTGACACAGCTCTCACTCTCTTTGGTGCCTCTGGAGCTTGTTTCACGGGTGGCTCGGTCTCCTGATGAAACAAGCTTCTGTCTTCACCCTGTCATGGCCCAGTCCTGGTTCCCCTTTCACATTCTGGCTTTTCCTTTTCATCCTTTTGCCCTCAAGTTTTGGCCATTCAATTCATTCATTCATTCATTCCAAAAATCTTTATTGAGGGCTAGGCACTGGGGAATCAACAACGATAGCTTCCCAGCCACATGGAGTTTACAACCTAGTGGGAGATATGAATATAACAGACAGATAGCCACGAGAATATAGACGGCAGCCTGGAGATGGAGGAAGGACAGGGACCTCTGGAAGTTCACAGTTGGTGGCGTTGATTGAATTTGGGAGAACCAGAGAAGGCTTCCGGAAAGAGCTGACATATAAGTTGAATCATAAATAGAGACAACTTTCTGTCAGGGAGAGGATGTGCACAATGGCACTGCTCAGACTAGATCTTGGCTTTCTTCTTAATAAGATTGTTTCAGGATTGTGTTCCCCTCCCACATTCATACCCTTAACTCTCTATATACTTTTATCTATATGGCCACTGAGTTGTTGAAATGTGGCTAGTAGAGAGGGAAGAACCGAATTATTAGCTTAATTTTAAAAGCTGACACAATTCAGTTATCAGAAAACAGTTAAGTATGTTGGGAATAACTTGGGTATGTGAACCTACTTTTGCAACTACAAATTTTATGAAATCTAAATATAGAACAAGTATTTCTAATGAAATTTTGCATCCAAATTGAGTGCACTGGAAGTGTAAAATATAGATTTGCAGACAGTACAAAAAAGAATGTAAAATATCTCATTAATAATTTTGTATATTGATTACATGTTGAAATGACAATATATTGGATATAGCGTGTTAAATAAGATACGTTATTTTAATTAATTTTACCTGTTTTTACTTTTTAAATGTGGCTACTTTTTTCTATGTGGATAACGTTATATTTCTATTGGACAGCAGCATGCTAGACTATGACACTTTGAAAACAGGAACTAGGTCATACCCATCTTTTACTTTGATACCGTGTTTTATGCATAACAGGGGCTCCATAAATATTTATCAAATTAGTAAGACTTCTACATGTAGACAAGTCCCCAATCTATTTGACATTCATTAATCAAATATTTTTTGGAAGCCTACTATACCAGGTCCTGTTGTAGGTCCAGGGGTATATAGCAATAAATAAGACAAAGCTCTTGTCCTCATGGAGTTTCATTCTAACTGGAGACATCATGATGAATACATATTATAAGTCAGTGTAAGGGAACAGAGAGGGCTGGGCTGGGAATGAGTTTGTCATTTTAGGTAGGAGCAGAGACATGAATGTGGATGTGGGAGGGGAGATCATTTCAGAAAGAGGGAACCGTAAACGCAAATGGCCTGAGACGGAAATGTGGTTGGCGTCCAAGAAGGCCAATGTGGCTGGAGGAACATATATAAGGGAGAGGAAAGGAAAGGAGGTAAGGCAGGGACCAGATAAGGTAGGGCCAGGGAGGCTAAGGCAAGGGTTCAGGATTTAATTTCAAGTTGATGGGAGAAAACTGTAGGTCAAGAGTAGGGAATGGCAGGATCTTATTTACATTTTTAATAGCAATTTTATTGAGATATATTCATATACCGTACAATCCATCTAAAGTGTACATTCAGTGGGTTTTGGTATAATGATAGAGTTGTGCATTCATCACCACAATCAATATTAGAGCATTTTCACTATTCTAGAAAGAAAAACCTCCATGCCTTAGCAGTTACCTTTCAATCCCTATATCCATCCCCTGCCATACATACCTGCAAATCTAATTCCATCTCTATAAATTTATTTATATTTACAATTTATATACATGAAGTCAAACAATATGCATACTTTGTGTTTGGTTTCTGTAACTTATGATAATACTCATTCTCTTTTTATTACAATTGATGAAAAATAATGAATATATTACTATTCACTACAGTCTACAGTTTGCTTTAGATGCATTTTAGCTTAGATATCATCCTATCATTAACATCTTGTAATATTAACATACACTTGTTCTGCTTCATTGAAGAACATTCTTAAATTTGTACTATTAATCACACTCATCGTCTGCAGCAGGGTTCACTAAGCTATATAGTCCCATGTTTCATCTTTTAGCTTTTCTTCTTGTGACATACACAACCCTAAACTTTCCCTTTCAACCACAATCACACCCCTACATTGGCACTGCTAATTATGCTCACTCTAATGTGCTATCATCACCTCTATCCAATTACAAGAATTTACAGTCAACCTTATTGTAGTTTTGATTTGCATTTCCCTAACAGCTAGTGATGTCGAACATTTTTTCATATGCTTTTTTTTGCAATTTCTATTTCCTCTTTGGAAAAATGTCTATTTGTGTCTTTTGCCAATATTTTAATAGGGTTGATTGCTTTTTTATCAATGAATTGTAGGATCTCTTTATATATCACAGTTATTAAACCTTTATAGGATGTGTGGTTTCTTAGTATTTTTCTCCCATTGAATAGATTGCCTTTTCACCTTCTTGACAAAGTCCTTTGAAGTACAAAAGCATTTAATTTTGAGAAGGTCCCATTTATCCATTTTTTTTTCTTTCATTGCTCATGCTTTGGGTGTAAGGTCTAAGAAACCACCTCTTACCACAAGATCTTGAAGATGCATTTTCTTCTAGGAGTTTTATGGTTCTGGCTTTTATATTTAGCTCCTTGTTCCATTTTGAGTTAATTTTTCTATACGGTGTGAGATAGGGGTTTTCTTTCATTCTTTTGGATATGGATATCCAGTTCTCCCAACACCAATTGTTGAAAAGACTGTTCTGTCCCAGTAGCCTTGTCAAAAATCAATTGACCACAGAAATGAGGATCCATTTCTGAACTTTATTCAATTCCATTGATCTGTGTCTATCTTTATGCCAATACCATGCTGTTTGAACCACTGTAGCTTTGTAATATGCTTTAAAAACAGGAAGTGTGAGTCCACTGAATTTGTTCTTCTTTTTTAAAGATATCTTTGTCTATTCAGGGTCCCTTACCCCCCCAAATAAATTTGGTAATTGACTTTTCCATTTCTGCAGAGTAAGCGGTGGAAATTTTTATTGGGATTGTATTGAATCTGTAAATCAATTTGGGTAGAACGGACATCCTAACAATACTTAGACTTCCAATCCATGAACACAGAATGTCCTTCCATTTGTTTAGGACTTCTTTAATTTCTTTTAGCAATGTATTGTAGTTTTCTAAGTACAGATCCTTTAAATCCCTGGTTAAACTTATTCCCAGATACCTGATTTTTCTAGTTGCAATAGTAAATGGAATTTGTTTCCTGATTTCCTTCTCAGATTGTTTATTTCTAGTGTATAGAAACATGACTGATTTTGCATGTTGATCTTGTATCCTGCTGCTTTACTGAATTCATTTATTAGCTCTAGTTGGTTCTTTGTTGATTTTTCGGGGCTTTCTGTATATAGGATCATGTCATCTGCAAATAGTGAAAGTTTTAATTCTTCCTTTCCAATTTGAATTCCTTTTATTTCTTTTTCTTGCCCAATGGCTCTAGCTAGAACTTCTAGTACAATGTTGAATAACAGCGGTGACAGTGGGCATCCTTTTCATGTTCCCAATCTTAGAGGGAAAGCTTTCAACTTTTCACCATTGAGTAAAATATTGGGTGAGGGTTTCTCATATATGTCCTTTACCACGTTGAAGAAGTTTCCTTCTATTCCTATTTTTCAAAGTGTTTTTTATTAAGAAAGGATGCTGGATTTTTCTGCATTAATAGAGAAGATCATGTGATTTTTCTCCTTTGATTTGTTAATGTGGCATATTACAATAATTGATTTTCTTATGTGGACCCACCTTTGCACACCTGGGAAAAAAAACCACTTGATTGCAGTGTATAATTCTTTTAATGTGCTGTTGGATTCGATTTGCAAATATTTTGAGGATTTTTGCATCTATATTCATTAGAAAGACTGGTCTGTAATTTTCTTTTCTTGTAATATCTTTACCTGGCTTTGTTGTTTGTGGGATGTTGGCTTCATAAAATGAGTTAGGTAGTGTTCCCTCCTCTTCAACTTTTTGGAAGAGTTTGAGCAGGATTGGTATTAATTATTCTTCAAATGATTGTTAGAATTCACCTGTGAATCCATCTGGCTCTGGGTTTTCCTTTATTGGCTGATTCAATTTCTTTACTTGTGATTGGTTTGATGGGGTCTTCTATTTCTTCTTGCATTAGTTTGGGTAGTTTGCGTGTTTGTAGGAAAGTTGCTCATTTCATCTAAGTTGTCTAATTTGTTGGCACACAGCTGTTCATAGTATCTTTTTATGGTTTTTCTTATTTCTGTGGGATCAGTAGTAATGTCCTTGTCTTATTTTCTAATTTTGTTTGCATCTTCTCTTTTTCTTTGTCAGTCTAGCTAAGAGTTTGTTGATTTCTTGAAGGACTAATTTTTTTTTATTTTTAAGGCAGTACCGGGGATTGAACCCAGGACCTTGTACATGGGAAGCAGGTGCTCAACCACTGAGCTACATCCACTCCCCAATGAGAGTTGGGTTTTTTGTTTGTTTTGTTTTTAAGAGGTACTGGGGATCAAACCTGGGATCTTGTATATGGGAAGTAGGTGCTCAACCAGTTGAGCTATATCCACTCCCTGAACCAATTTTTGGTTTTGTTGATTCTATTGTGTTTTTGTTGTTGTTGTTGTTGTTGTTGTTCTCAGTTTCATTTATTTCTGCTCTAATCTTTGTTATTTCTATCCTTCCACTTGCTTTAGGATTAGTCTGTTGTTCTTTTTCTAGTTCCTCCAAGTGTACAGTTACGTCTTTGATTTTAGCTCTTTCTTCTTCTTTTTTTTTTTTAAATACTTTTTTTAAAGATTTTATTTATTTATTTATCCCCCTTTGGTGCTTGTGCTCGCTGTGTCCATTTGCTGTGCGTTTTTCTATGTCTGCTTGTCTCCCTTTGTTGGGTCGTCCTGCTGTGTCAGCTCACCTGCACAGCACGGGCTGGCTTGCCTTCACCAGGAGGCCCCGGGAATTGAACCCAGGGCCTCCCATATGGTAAACGGGAGCCCTATCGATTGAGCCACATCCGCTTCCCTCTTTCTTCTTTTTTAATGTAAGCATTTAGGCTATAAATTTCCCTCTTAGCACTGCCTTCACTGCATCACATAGGTTTTGATATATCATGTTCTCATTTTCATTTGTCTCATGATATTTACTGATTTCTCTTGTAAGTTCTTCTTTGAGCCACTGATTACTTAAGAGTGTGTTGTTTAATCCCCATCTATTATGAAAGTTCCCCTTTTCCACCTATTGATTTCCAGGTTCATTCCATTATGATCAGAGAAAGTGCTCTGTGTAATTTCAATCTTTTAAATTTATTGAGACTTGTTTCATGACCAAACATATGGTTTATCCTGGAGAAAGATCCATGAGCACTTGAGAAGAATGTATACCTTGTCATTTTGGGGTTCAATATTTGGTATATCTAGTTCATTTATCATATTATTCAAGCTCTGTGTTTCCTTATTGATCCTGTGTCCAGATGTTCTGTCTATTGATGAGTGATATATTGAAATCTCTAACTATTATTGTAGAGACATCCATTTCTCCCTTCAGTTTTGCCAGTGTTTGCCTCATGTATTTTGGGGAACTGTGGTTAGGTGCATAAATAGTTATGATTGTTATTTCTTCTTGGTGAATTGCTCCTTTTATTAATACATAATGTCCTTTGTCTCTACAAAGTTTTGCCTTTAAAATCTATTTTGTCCAGTATTAGTGTAGCTATTCCAGCTCATTTTTGGCTACTTTTTCCATGGAATATCTTTTTCCAAACTTTTACTTTTAGCCTATTTATGTCCTTGCATCAAAGGTGAGTCTCTTGTAGACAGTATATAGATTGCTCATATTTTTTATCCATTTTGCTAGTCTGTGTCTTTTATTGGGGAGTTTACTCCATTAACATTCAATGTTATTCCTGTAAAGGCATTACTTACTTTGACCATTTTACCCTTTGTGTTTCCATTGTCATATCTTATTATTGTCTGCCTTTTTACCCTTTTAGTTATCCTTACTAACAATCTTCATTTCTATACTCTTCTCCAAACCTCTCTTTCCTTTCAGGCTGCAGCATTCCCTTTAATATTTCTTGTAAAGCCAGCTTCTCGGTGACAAACTCTCTCAGTTTCTGTTTATCTGTGAAAACTCTGAACTCACGCTCATTTCTGAAGGATAGTTTTGCCAGACAAAGAATTCTTGGTTGGCAGTTAAATATATCATACCACTGCCTTCTTGCCTCCATGGTTTCTGATGAGGAATCAGCACTTAATCTTATTGTGTATCCCTTATATGTGGTGAATTGCTTTTCTCTTGCTGCTTTCAAAATTCTCTCTTTATCTCTGGTATTTGACATTCTGAAGAGTATGTGTCTCAGAGTAGGTCTATTCAGAATTATTCTGTTTGGAATATGTTGTTCTTGGATATTAATATTTATGTCCAAACATTGGGAAATGTTTGGTCACTATTTCCTCAAATATTCTTTATTTGCCTTTTCCATTATCTTCTCATTCTAGGAAACCCATAGTGTATATGTTTGTGTGTTTCATGTTATCATTCAATTCCCTGTGGTTTTCCTTTTTCTCCATTCTTTTCTCTGTCTGTTCTCCTGTCTTTAAAAAAAAATAGTTTATGCTTTTTAAACTCACTGTAGAGAAACCACACTCAGCCCTCTGCCACACCCTTCCTCTTCCCTGGGAGGAAAATATCTGCTCCCCTCTCAGTCAGTGGCAATCAGCTATGAGTTTTACTGTGGCTGTTTGCCTCAAGTGTGCAAGATGTACGTTGCTCCCTGCTTCAGGAGCGAGTAACTCACCATTTTCTTTTCGGTCTCTTTGTCTCTCTGTCCCACTCCTTCCTGGACAATGCACAGTCTTTCCCTGGTCTGCCTTTCCTCTGCTGTTTTTGTTAAAGAGGTGAGCCCTGTCAACCTATTCTGACACCATCTTCCCAAAACTCCTCATCTCCATTTTTGAAGGATCACTGTGTCATTTTATGAATAGACCTTAGGGCACAAAAGTGGCACCAGGGAGGCCAATTAGGAGGTGATGGCACTGGTCAAAAGTCACTTATTGAACATTCAATAGTGAGTGCAGCAGGAAACAGGGACGGGGTACATCTGGAACACTGCTGTGCATTTTACTACAAATTGAAAATGATCCAGTAAAAGTCATCTTTTAAAAAAACCACTCTTCATAGTCAAAAGCTTTACAGTGAGCCCAGAAGATGTTCATGCAGGACTGTCAGTTTGCTCCTTGGCCTTCTCCTGAACTCAGCTGAGGAAGCCTTATAAGGAAGGCTTTTGAGCTACTTCAGAAAATAAAGTCCCTTCAATAGGTATTTGTTGATTACAGAACTGACTTAAGAGAGCCCTGGTGGGTTCCTTTCCTCGAGGTTTGCAAGTGTCTAACAGAATTAATTATGCTTTTGGAAAACATGCGTTTTCTTGATTCAATGCATTTCTTTAGTGTAAAGATATTATACCCATGCACATAGGTAGCCACCATTTATTGAGCACCTGCTATGGTGCCCAGACCTACAATAAACACTTTACAAAGATCATCTTATTTAATTCTAGTAATGACCCAACAAGTTGATGCCATTATCTGTATTTTTTATTTTTATGCTGAAGAAACAAAATGCTCCAAGGTTACGCAGATGGTGCAGAGCCAGAATTCAACCCTAGGTGTGTCTGACACGAAACCATGAGGCCAGTGTTTCTTAAACTGTGGCCCATGGACCACCTCCATCAGAATCACCAGCACTGTTTATTAAAATGCAGTCTGGTTGAGGCCTGGGAGTCTGCATTTTAAAACAAGCAGTGGAGATGCTTAATATTAAACAAATTATTTATTTGGCATGTACTTTAAGGATCATTACTAAGATTAAATCCGCTTTTTGAAAAAAATTTGGTCATTTAACATTTTTATATTACCTCTTAGAAGCACTTGGAGCTTTACAAAATCTTATATTTAAAAAGTGTCTTAGTTTAGGTTTCTCTGAGCAGAGTCTAAGACAAGGACTTGGATGAAGGTAGTTTATTTGGGAGATGATTCCAGAACACAGGTATAAAGGCTCTGGGAGAGTAAAGGAGGGAAGGAGGAGTAACATAAAGAGTGCACTGCTGAACTGATTACTGCTAGGGGCAACTGGGGCTAGTGCCACTGGGCACCCTCTAAGGAATCATGTAGAATGTCTCAGAATTGACCTTTAGGAGGCTGCGAGGCTAGAGCAATTATCCAACACTTCTCGTTTTCTACTAGTTGGGAGCTGACAACTAGAGAATAACTCCCCTGCCCTCTAGGGGAGCTGAAGGTACAGAGCTGAGAGGCCTTTGGAGAGGCAGGAAACCGGAGACCTTCAGTGAGGACCTGAGGTGGGGTACTGGCAGGTGCACACAACTGCCAGCATAGTCAGTGCTGATGCCTAGGGCTCCAAAAACATCTGCTTTAGGCAGAATTCATCACACCATTGCTGCTTAATTATTACTAGCTGGATTTGGGGGGAGGAGGGCAACTGCGTCTCCTCTGGCGAACCAACAGCATGTTCTCCCTCACACACAGCACTTTTACATGTGGTAAAGCTACCAAAGCAAGTAGGAGGCATTGGGTTCCTCTCTTTTGTTTTCACATCCCTCATCCTTCAAGACTCAGAGGAAAAAGGGCATAGTAGACGATGAACTGGGAGAGTGTAGGAAAAACAAAAGAAAGGAAAGGGAAAACAAAACTCCAACATTTTAGCATGGGATAAGAGGGAAAAACCTTTCTAATTTTCTCCCAATGCAAAATCATGTTGCACAGAGAAGAAGCAGGACACCCCTCCAGAGAGTCTGGCATCTGTGGTCGCCAGCCCCCAAGATGGCCTCCAGTGAGTTCAGCTCCTGGTAGTTACGCTCTTGTGTAGTCCCCTCCCACAGAGAAGCATGACTGGCCTGGAACCAACAGAATCCTGCAGAAGTGACAGTGTGTGACTTCCAAGGCTGGGTCAGAAAGGAACTGCAGCTTCTGCCTTGGCCACTCTTTGTTTGCAAGCTCTGGGGGAATCCAACCTCCAACTGGGAGGACACTCAGGCTGCCTGGGGAACACGGCTATTTTTTGGGTTATAATCTCCCTAATGGTATCTGGTTTTAAAACAATGGACATGTGTTACTTTGAGGAAACAAAAATTACCTCAAAAAGATAAAATGCATTCAGAAGTAAATTTTATGTTCTATCCATTGTGTATTCACAGAGCCAATTACATTTAATAATTAAGTAGTTACTGTGTATTAAGAGTATCTGAGCATGTTGCTGGGGTGGTGAGTGGAGCATCTGCCACAAAAAAACTTGTCTCGTTTCATCCAAGAGAAAATAATTGCTCAGCTGAGGAATGGGATTTGTTTCTCTGTAAGAAAACATGGGTCCATTCACTGACCCCTGAAGCATACAGTTTCTAGATTAAGATCACTCTGTCTTCTAAAATACACAAATCCTTCAATTTCATATAAGATTGGGAAGGGAAGACAACTCATATCACCCACTGTTTCTTCTCCACTTTAATCAATTTAGATGCAAAAAGAGTTGAGCTCATCTGCAGGAGACACAATTAATGAAATGTACTAAATGCATTTGTGAGCTAAATGTAAAAGAGGGAAATGCCCTTCCAGAACGGTGGTCTTCACAGTTTTTGTTTGTGCACTCCCTAAAAGCATTTTGAAAAGCTATGCCTACCCAAGCATATTTTTAAGTTAAAATCTAAATTTTTTCACTTTAGGTTAAATAACTGCAAAGGATATAATGTGTACTTGTGAATCAGGATGTTTTCCTCTGGATCTGAAAATGGATTAATAGACATTTTATGATATTTATATTTTTTAATCTTAATTCATTTTTTTTTTAAAGATTTTATTTATTTATTCATTTATCCCCCCCTTGCTGCTTGTGCTCGCTGGGTCAGCTAACCATGCCGCGCGGGCGGGCCTGCCCTCACCAGGAGGCCCCGGGAACCGAACCCAGGGCCTCCCATATGGTAAACGGGAGCCCTACTGATTGAGCCACAGCCGCTTCCCCTTAATTCATTTTTTGTACTAAGAAAATGCCATGTCAAATTGAGAGCCCGAGATTTTCAATATAAACATTCACAATACACTTCAATGACAAGGTTTGGTGTCCTGTGTTTCTGCCACACTGTGAACATCTTCTACTGACCTGATTTTTATCATTTTTCTATGTAATTTCAATTTTTCCCCCATAAATATATTTAGCGTCATATTACAATTTTCCCTACTTTAAAAAAAAAACGTTTCTTTCAGCATTGGTATAATGAAAGCCTTGCTATGCTTCCCTTTATCAACTAATGTATATCATGTCTTAGAAAAATCCATAACATAACAGGAAAGAAAATTCCTGCTAAGCTTTGTTTACCTTGCTGCCAAGACATTTCGTGGCATCTCTGAATTTTACTAAGGATATTCATTTATTCCTTGACTTTGTGTCTTTTAAGATATCGTAAAATGTCTCATCACCATTTTCATATTTTTTAATTTATTTTTTGCCCTTTTCTCCATGGATGAATCTCCTTTTGTTTTGTCTATTTTCTGACCCTTTTGCAGAAAAATAGCACTTACATCAATTACTATTTAGGTATAATCTCAAAAAGTCAAATTAATCACACAGGAAAATTCAAATGTTAGCTGGCTTTAAAACAGAATGAAACATGAATGCATTGCCATTAACTATGTTATTTCTTCCACTGAAACTGATCAAACGTCCCTGTCTTTGGAAATGCTGTAAATATTCTGATGCAGTCTGGCCAGCATGTGTAGTTGGTCTTGATCACAGTCACTGCAGGATAAGCCATGTGAAATCCCTCACCCATGTCACCTTTCACTGTAAATCAGGTAAGCACAGGTTGCCTTTTTGATTGGCTGTAATATACTGCACAAAGGAAGCTTCAATTTCCCATTAAAGTCTGCACCAGAGGGAGAAAGGAAAAAAAAAAAAAGCAAATCAATAACCTTTTCCCTAAAGTACAACTATGATTTATAATGCTCTCCAGAGTCCAGGAAGCTTGTTTTTTTAGGACGGTGGCAGTGATGCTAAGGTGACACGGAAGCCTGACCTCAGTTTGTTATTTGCTCCCCAAACCTCTGGTCTATTGAGAAAGGCTGACCAAATCTATCAGAAGAAGGCTTCATCTATTTGGAGCCCTCTAATTTGGAAATCACAGTGCCACAGACACAAAGTATTTAAGTCTTATTCAGTTAAAAAAGTCCCAAATAATTTTTCCTCTGAGAACTTGTCAAGACTTTTAAGACCACTGCAGGCAGACCTCCAATATGCTGTACTGAGTTTGATAAAATGGGTATGTTATGTAGAATTGTGCTTTAGTGTTTGAACTGCAATTTTCTTCAGGAACATGCATAGACTGGTTTAATGGAGACTGTATTGCTCTGTATGAATTTTTGGCACATACCCTTAATTTTGTTGGAGACAAAAAGGGCAGATATTAAATTACTGCAGTTAGGCATTTCTAGGAACATATAGTCGGTACTTCTAAATTGCCGGTTCCATTAAATTTGAATATTTATTGAATAATACATCATAGTGTATAAATCAAACTGATATGACAATTTGCATCCTGGCTTAGAACAATAAATGGCACTTTAAAGACCTAAAACAGCATTTGTTTAAGAGGATTATATGTGTATATAGAAGCCTCCCTTATTTCAATAGAGCATCTCCCTCCATATTATGAATTAATGTGTTTTCATTGATGTGACACAAAAAACATTTTAAGAACAAACTTCCCAAGACCAGAAAAAGTAAAATCAGCCATAAACTGCAGCAGAATCAGTACAACACTGTGTCTGTGAAGGCCAGAAGGAAAACAGATGAACTGGCGGCAGGAGTTTTGGAACCGTGGAAATGGCCATGGCTAGCCTGTGTGCACAGGTGGTAAGTGACCTGGCAGACTCCTGAAAGAGAACTTTCATCCAGGGGATTCCTGATCCATCCCTAAGCCTTTCCAAATATCTTACACAAGATATTCTTACACAAGAATATTACATTAGAATTACGGGGTAATAAACAGCTTCTAGTCAATGTGTGTCGGGGAACTGAGGCTTGGAGAACCCCAGGCCCTGGGGGTAAGAAAAGATGGTCTCTGATTCTTAGTCTAGGTCTTCATGCATCTTTGGTATCTTATGCTCTGAAAACAGTTAGGGAATGAATAATTAAATGAACTCCAATGAGATGCCTGACATTTTCTTTTCCAACCTTAGATGCGGAGGGCTCAGTTAATCACCTTCCCCAACGCACCAGCAGAGGTGTCCCTCAAAACCACTACCTTATTTATCCCTTTTAGCAACATTCCCAACTCTCACCCCCTCCCACCACCCCTCTCCACAGGCAAACACTCCAATGTGTTTTAATTGTGGGTTGAATTTGAAGAAACCCTTGTAAAATAAGCAGTGTATCTTTTTTTTTTTTTTTACTAGCTCATACTCAGTTTTAATGAAATAAATGAATGAAGGTGGTCAAAATCACTTCCAGCCTGTTATCCAGGGCAGGGTTCTGGATTAGGAGACAGCCACGTGGTTCTCAGGCTGCCCCTGCCTCGCTCTGGTCACCCTCGGAGCTCAGCATGCTGGGAAACTGGTGGGAAACAAAATGTGTTTGCCTTAAAGGGCCCTCCTGGAAGCATGGTCAGGAGAGAGCATCCGCTGTCTTTATTTTAGTAACTATCTTGCACTTGTCTTTTTTTGGCAGACATGACATTCCTTTTTATTGGAAAATGCCTGGGAGTGAAGATGCTGGGTCCCCTGGAAGGCATGTGTTTAGCTTTAGAAGACACTACCAAGCTGTCTACAAGCCGGGACAAGTTCCATCACACCACACCCTTGCCAACACCTGTCATTTGAAGCATTCTGCTGTGGTTTTAGTTGCTATTTCCCTGACGACTGATGATCTTTTCATGTGCTTATTGGCCATTTGGAGCATCACATTTATGAAGTGCCTGTTCCAGCTCTTTCTGCCATTATCAGATTGGGCCATGGATCTTTTCTCACTGACTTGTACGAATTCTTTGTGTATTCCGCATAAGAGTCTTTGTCAGAAGATGACAAATATCTTCTGCTAGTCTGTGGCTGCCCTATTTGCTTATGAAAGTAGTGTATCTTTTAATGTAAATAATTGCAATATTCTATAGTCCTGAATTTTTCTTACTCTTTTCACTCACTATGTTTCTATGAATCTCCATGTTGCCATTGTTGTCTGTAATTGATGCAAAGTATCCCATCTTCTTTCATGTGGAAATGGCCATAGCTAGCCTGTGTGCATAGGTGTCAATTAAGCCGGCAGACTCCCCTAGTGATGGAGAGCCAGGTTGCTCCAATGTTCATATCAAAAACAACATTGCTGTGAACGTCCTTACACATATCCCCTTATGGATCTAGGTACAAATTTCTCTGGGTATATATTCAGGAGGGAGGGCACTAGCTCATAGTGTATATGTTTACATATATTGACCAAGTGCCATCAGACTGCTCTCTAGAGTGATTGCACCAGCGTACCCTCCCCCACCCCCAATCCCCTCATTCCTCCCCATCACTTTTTGTTCCCAGTCATGGAGGTCCCAGCCTCAGCATGGTTTTGAGGTAGAAAGTCTCTTGCCACTTGAACCTGTGGGATATGAGCACTGTCAACACGGCAACACACACTCTACCTACATCCCCTGTCTCCTCCCCTGGGTCCCACCTTGCCCTCTTTAACCAGAGACTAACCAGGTAGGGACTAACTAAGCATTAGTCCAGAACTCAGAGGCTTGGAAGTCAAACAGAAGGGAAGTGTATACTGGTGAGCATGAAGGTGGAAAAGAGCCTCCAAGGAGTGAGGGCCAGCTGAAATGGCTCCTTGTAACTAGCCCCTGAAGGAATGGCATCCCGAGTTTAAATGGAAATAAGGTCAAGAGTGTAGGCTGATTGCCTGGAAGGAGCAGTTGGCCACTGTCCATTTACTACTGTCTTACCTGTTTTCTAATTGTCCAGCCTGAGGAAGGAACTCGAAAGCTGGGAGCAAATCTCTGTTGTCCATAGAAGGTCCTCAGGCTCTGAAGCCTCAGTAGCACTGTAAAGTTGGATGTGGTTGGGGAGTGGGGGTGGGTGGGGAGGGAGAGCTCCGAATGGCCATGCTGCCTCCTCAGGATGAGCATCCTCATCCTCGCAGATCTAGGAATGGGGGTGGGTGTCAATGGGTTTCCATTTTCAACCACAGTTTCCGTAGGCATTGGTTCTAGAAATGTCCTGGCTTTCAGGGTCCGGCTATTCAGAGGACCCACCGTGAGGGAGGGGAAGGTGAAAGGGCCTTGCCCCTGAACTTTTGGAAAGTCTTTGATGGAAAGCTAGAGGTTGGCCAAAATGGGAACAAGTGGCCTCCTGAGTATCGGCTTAGCAGACTGGGAAGCACATAGTGAAGACACCAGGAGCGTGGTGCCTGGAGGCATGCTCACGGTTTTGAATTCCAGCTTCCACCACTTTACTCGCTGGGTGACTTCTCTAGATCTGTTTCCTCCCGTGCAAAATGTGGATAATATCAGTACCTACTTCATGGGATAGTTGTACAATTTAAAAGAACAGTGTATAGAACACAATAAATGTTCAATAAATGTTAGTAAAGATATTGACTCCAAATCTTTTTCTTTGTGTGTGTGGGAGTATTTCTCCTACTCCCAACCTCTCCATTCCTCCCGTCCTCCCTCAGAACAGTGACCTCAGCCTCAAACATAAAACCACCAAAATCTGGAGGGCAGACTTTACAGTGGTTTTCTTGCCCTAACTTTTTAGCTACCCTCTTGGAGTGCAGCATGAGACAGCCCTCCTCAGGGTGACAGTCAAATTTCTGATTTTCTGAAGACTCTCCACAGTGAGGTTTCTCTCCTGGGAGCTATAGACAAATTCTCAGGTCACCATAGCCTGGCCAGCCTCTGTGCAGAACAGGATGCCAGGAAATTTGAATTGGATCTGAAAGTCTACATAAATCACCAAAGGTAATTCTCATATAAGGTGTCATCACCTGCCAATCAGAGGTTTTGCATCCTACTGTAACTTCCAGAAGGTTCCTGTGGCCCCCTCTTTCCCTTCAACACTGCTCAGGCCCTACCCCTGCTGGCATCTCGGGTTTCTTCTGACCTCTGACCAAACTGAGCTCTTGCTCTCTTTGACTACTGGGGTTCTTCCCCTCTGAAGCCCAGTTCAAGTCCCTTTGGTTTAAAGGGCACGGCTGACTCCCAGCTGCCCTCTGGCCAGTATCCACAGGAGACTGCCGGCCTTTTTCCAAATTCTGCAAACCTTCCCCTGATTCAGGCTCCCAGAGATTACCATCTTTCTCCATCAGTGCAGGCTGTTTGCCTGTCTTCTCTCTCCAGATCAGCTCTGCTTTCCTTGTCTTAAACCTGGCAGCTCCTGGGCCAAAAATGGCTTCTGGCCTACACATGTGGCCCGTACAGTGTTTTTAAAACTTTTAAAATTAGTTGTCAACCCAAAAATTGGGTACAGCTACTTTGGAAAACAGCTTGGCAGTTTCTCATCAAGTTAAACATACACAATATAAATATTCCTAGGTGTCTACCCAAGAGAAACAAAAATTTTGTTCACTCAGTATATATACTATCTTTATTCAAACTGGCCCCAAACTGTAAACAACCCAAATGTCCATTAGCTGGTGAATGATCAACAAACTGGTACATTCATAGCATAGAAGTGTACTCAGCAATAAAAAAAGGAATGAAACACTGAAACACTGAAAAACATGGATGAATCTCAAAAGCATTATGCCAAATGGGGCTAGACACAAAAGATTACATATTGTATGATTTCATTAATATGAAATTTTACAAATGACAGAAAACAGATCTGAAAAGATCAGACAGAAAGCAGGGGCTGGGAAGAGTGTAAGGGAATTGATAACCAAGATGTACGAGGAGACTTTTTGGTGATGGAACTGTTCTATTATCTTGACTGTGGTGGCAGTTATATAACTGTGTACATTTATCAAGTCTCATCATTTTAAAATGATGACTTTTATTGTATGTAGTATTAGTTTCCTATTGCTCTATAACAAATTACCACAAACATAGTGGCTTAAATAAAACAATTTTATTATGTTACAGTTCTGGAGGTCAAAAGTCTAAAATGGGCCTCACTGGGCTAAAATCAAGGTGTCAGCAGGGCTGCATCCCTATGGAGGCTTTAGGGAAGAATCTATTTCCTTGCCTCTTCCAGCTACTAGAGGCATTCCGTGGCTCATGGACTGGTTTTCCATCTTCAAAGCCAGAAACATGAGGCTGAGTTTCAGGCTGCCATTTCTCTGGTTCTCCCTTCTGATTATGATTCCCTCTTCCACTCTGAAGGACTCTTGCAGCATTGGGCCTACCCAGGTAATCCAGAATAACCTCCTTATTCTTAAAGTCAATTGATTAGCCACCTTAATTTTACCAGCAATTTTAATTTCCCTGTTCCCTGTAATTTAACATATTCAAAGTTCCAGGAAATAGGGCGTGGACATCTTTGGGAGGCCATTATTCTGCCTACCACATATACAGAACACATGTGTAGGCCAGAATGCCTTCTCCTGAAAAATCAGACCTGGCCACACTGGGCTCCATTTTTTTACATGGATAGAATCTGCTGCATCTAAGTAGCTGCCAGCTTTCTAGACAAGGTGTGGGGTCTCTCCTTTGCTTCAGTTTCCTCTCCTGTCTGCTTCACTAATTTATATCACCCGACTGGTCACTGTAGCAGTTTGGTATTGTTTATGAATTCCAAAAATAGATAGCGGATTGTATTTGTAAACTGGTCTGTTCCTCTGGCCATATTAGATTCAGAGATTTCACTTTTACTTGATTAAATTATGATCAAGGCTTGATTCAGCCATGTCAGTAGGATGTTGAGTCCCCTTGGTGGGTGGGGACTTACAGAGAAAATGACACGGCAGAGGAGAGAGTTGGAGTTTTGATGCTGGAGCCCCAGGAAGTAAATATACAGAGAATCAGATATGTGAGGAAAGAGAGAAGGCTCCATTAGACATGGCAGAGGCCCTGGGAAGAGAGAGAGCCTGATAGTCTACAGCTGACCTTGTGTAGAAACTAGAGCAGCTGAGCCCAGAGGGAAGTGAGGCCTGGGGAGAGAGACAAGCCTTATGCTAATCTGCAGTTGAGGGCAGAAGGAGCTGGGACCACTGAACTGAAGGAGGAAGAAGCTGAACCCTTACAGACGTCAGCAGCCATCTCATTCCAACACATGGCAACAGACTCTGGTGAGGGAAGTAACTTATGCTCTGTGGCCTGGTAACTATAAGCTTCCACCCCAAATAAATACCCTTCATAAAAGCCAATACATTTCTGATATTTTGCATCAGCACCCCTTTGGCTGACTAATACAATCACTAAGACATTTAAGTTGGCTATCTCTGTCAAACTGTTAAGCTAAACAAAGGCAAGACTCCTCTGAGTCTTCAGTTATCATCTTTTCTTCCTGTCCCATCCTCTCTGGGGGCCCTCCACCCAATCCATCAAGACAGTGTGTGCCCTCCATCTAACACATTTGTATGTTAAAGAACACAGTGGAATTCAAGGTGGTGTCAGCAAAGCTGAACTCCCAAATCCATCAGAGTATTTGAGGAATATCTACAGGTTGAAAGAGCACAGGAGAAGGAAGGCATTAACTAGGTCTCTTCATTGCTACTCAATACTAGATGTTTTTCTACCCTTGGTTCTACGGCCCTGAACCAATATCCTAACCCTTGGTAGTCATTTTATCAAGATATGCTGTTAATCATTGAGAAGGCTGGGTAAGGGAATATACAAAAGGCTTGAACAGCCCATCTCCTCTTCTATGAGATTAAGGAACATAATGAGAACTTTCTTGTTAGGACAGCTCATTTGATTAAAATCTACAGTAACTCTTCCACTCTGCTCTAGCTCAAATTGTTTTTTGTTACTGTACCTTTTCTCCTTTAATTTTGTCAGATTTGAAGCCTGATCACTGCCATCTCCCCAGCCAAAGAGTTCTCAGGCTCACGGTTTCCCAAACTCTTTGAAGGTGTCCTGTCCAAGCTTCCCTTGATTCCTTTTTATCTTGTACATCCCACTGTGTGATGGGCAGCACAACTGAAGAGCTCCTTGAGGGGTAGGCATGGGGGTGAGGCAGAAGTGGATAATGCAATTCACTATGTCCTCAAGTGGAAACACAATGCAATGTTACATAAAAGATTAGGCACTTCTGAAAGAAGAAGTCCCTTACAAACTTGAGATGATCCCTTTAGGAATCAGTTGCATAATTAGATTGCCCCATCATGCTTTCAACCTCAAGCTCTGTCCTTATGCATCAATTTCTTGTTCTAATGTGCTAGTCCAAGCAGTTACTTGTGCATCTTATGGAATGAATTCCATAGGCATCCTCAATGTGGTCCAGTTGTGCTGAATGGCCAAGTTTGCCAGAGGCCATATCCTGGATTTCCTCCTCAGATTGCTCTGAGATCTTCTATAAGCAACTCAGGGCAAATCTAAACTTGATTTTGACAAAGCGACAACGGTATTCACTGGCAATGCCTCTGCCGGTAGTATGTAAAAAAGAAAGTTTGGCTTCACCCTTACAAATGAAAGAATACTGCACTTGTTAAAAAACAGATGGGTAGCTCTACAATCTTTCCCTTAACAATCTGGATAAGTTAAAGGAGTATTCCTTCTGGGACACCACTATGCATATGGATGGAGAAGAAAAATGATGTCCAGGAAACATTCTTTACCTCTCGGCAAAACTGTAAATAATGCTTGCCCTCTAAGTCAGTTTGATATTTTTTCATGGCAATTTGGGGAATGATCATGATGCTCAAACAAAGAACATTTTAGAAGATGACTATTTTTATGTTCCTCCAAGAGAAGGTTAATTTAGAAGCACAGCAGTTAGTTACCAAGACTTGGTAATGATGCTAATTGTAAGCCTTGGATAAAGGATCTAATTAGGTTAATAGTGAATTCAGCCCAGCAAGGTATTTTCAGAACAACTCTTTTCAAAGGAACACATATACACACACACATGCATTTTGTCTAGTTCAGAATACAGAACTGTGCAGAGAAATGAGATGGGGAATTCTTATGGTACCATGAGGATATTATAAGATCTTATTTTAGATAGAAAAAAGATCAGTGTTTCAGAGTTAGGTTTGTAGTAGGTATCAGACAAAAAAAAAAAAAAAAAAAAAGAAACATTAGAAAAAATGAATAACACCCAATGCCTTCAAAAGGGGAGTGCTGGCACCCAAATAGGAAAGGAAGAAATAAAACTTGCACTATTGGCTGATGATATGATCCTATATCTAGAAAATCCTGAAAAATCCACAACAAAGCTACTAAAATTAATAGATGAATTCAGCAAAGTGGTGGGATACAAGATTAATATGCAAAACCCAATAGCATTTCTACTGTTATGCAATCTGAGGAGGAAATCAGAAAAAAAAAAAAAATTTCCATTTACAATAGCAACTAAAACAATCAAATATTTAGGAATAAACTTAACCAAGAACATAAAGAACCTGTATTCAGAAAACTACAAACATTACTAAAAGAAACCAAGACTTAAATAAATGGAAAGACATTCCGTGTTCATGGACTGGAAGACTAAATATTATTAAGATGTCAATTCTACCTAAACTGATTTACAGATATAATGCAATCCCAATAAAAATCCAACAGCCTTTTTTGCAGAAATTGAAAAGCCAATAATCAGATTTATTTGGAAGGGTAAGGGGCACCAAGTAGGCAAAAAATGTCTTAAAAAAGAACAAAATTTGAGATCTCTCACTTCCTGACTTTAAAGCATATTATTTAGCTACAGTGGTAAAAACAGCACAGTACTGTCATCAAGACAGACAGACTGACCAATGGAACTGAATTGAGAACTCAGAAACAGACCCTCACATCTACAGTCAAGTGATTTTTGACAAAGCTATTAAGCCCACCCAGCGGGGCCAGAACAATCTATTCAACAAATGCTGCTGGGAGAACTGAGAACAGGATAGCCATATCCAGAAGAAAGAAAGAAGACCTCTATTCTCACACCTTATACAAAAATGAACTTAAAATGGATCAAAGACCTAAATACAAAAACAACCAGAAAATCCTAGAAAAAAATGTAGGAAAACATCTTCAAGATCTTGTCGTAGGTGGTAGTTTCTTAAACCTTACACCCAAAACAAGAGCAACAAAAGTAAAAGATATAAATGAGATTTCCTCCAAATTAAACACTTGCACAAATTGCACCTCAAAGGACTTTGTCAAAAGGGTGAAAAGGCAGATGACTCAATGGGAGAGAATATTTGGCAATCACATATCCAATAAGGGTTTAATATCCATGATATACAAAGAGATCATAAAACGGAACAATAAAAAGACAAACTATCCAATCGAAAATGGGCAAAAGACTTGAAAAGACAATTATCTAAAGAAGAAATACAAATGGTGAAGAAACACATGAAAAAATGCTCAACATCACTAGCAATTAGGGAAATGCAAATCAAAACTACAGCACCATTTCACACCTATTAGACTGGCCACTACTAAAAAGTCAGAAAACTGTAAATCTTGGAGAGGATGTGGAGAGATAGGAACACTTATTTACTGTTGGTGGGAATGTAGAATGGTACAGCCACTGTGGAGGATTGTTTGGCAGTTCCTAAGGAAGTTGAATATAGACTTGCCAAGGGACCCGGCAATACTATTGCTTGGTATATACCCAGAAGAACGGAGAGCAATGACACAAATAGACATCTGCACACCGATGTTCATAGGGGCATTATTCACGATAGCCCAAAGTTGGAAACAACCCAATTGTCCATCAACTGATGAATGGACAAACAACCTGTGGTGTACACACACGATGGAATATTATGTAGCTGAAGAAAAAATGAAGTCGTAAAGCATATGACAACATGGATGAATCTGGAAGACATTATGTTGAGTGAAGCAAGCCAGACAAAAAGGACAAATATTGTGATTGTGCTATTATGAACTAAATATATTATGTAAACCCATGGAATTAATAATTAGAATATAGGTCACCAGTAAATAGAATGAGGGTAGAGAATGGAAAGCTGATGGTTAATCCGTGCAGAATTGGTTAAATGGTTGTTTGAAAATCTTTGGAAGCGAATGAAAATGGTGAGAGCACATCATATTGTTTTTGACTAGCAGAGCTATTATAGGGGTATGACAGTAGTTGAAGGGAAAGCCTAAGGATATTTATATTACTAGAAGGAAAGCTAACTGTATAACATAGTGAAGCCTCATTTATAAAATATGAATATGGTTGATATTGCATAAATAAGACTGTTTTTACAAAATATAAATACAAATATATTAGAGAAAAGGAAACAGAATAGCAGCTATGTATGGCAGGGGAAGCATAGCGAGACTGAGTTGTGATGAGTTTTGTTTGTTTCATTGGTTTTTTTTTTTTTTTAGTGTTATTATTATTATTACTGGAATAATGAAAATGCTCTAAAAATGATGAAGTAATGAATGCACAACTATGTGATTATACCAAAGACCATTGATTGTACCCTTTGGATAGATTTATGCTTTATTAATATGCATCAAAAAATTGATTTGTTAAATTTGTACTTAAAAGGGGGTGGGGGGGAATGCTTCTGGTGGCTGGAGGAGGCTTTCTTTGCTGGAATCACAATGGGTAGGTATGCAAGTTTGGAGGTGGAAGCTGGGCAGAGCTGAATTTCTATGCATAATAAAACGGGGTAGCCTGCAGTTATATAAGTGGAGGAAGAAGACTCCCGGTTGACAATGTAGTCTTTGAGGGAAACAATTATCAAATGAGGATTTATGAAGTTGTGGGTTTTAAGGTATGTGATGTAAAAACCTCCTCTGTCTCTCTATAAAATCTTCAGGAAAATATTAAAAAAAAAATAACCCGAAATTCTGCAAGTGGTTTTCTTACAGCAAATGATGGGGAGGTAGGTCTTAGAATGCTTGGTGAGGGGCTGTGACAGCACCACCTGCACAGATGAGGGGACAGTTACCATCTGGTCCACGTCATACACACACAGTAGAAAGAGTTAAGATGGTACCAAACAATCCTCCTTGTTGCTCTTTGGGAAAGTCTCTTAGCTTGGTCATGTCCAGAGAACATTTGAAGAAATGAGGGTCAGAAGACTGGTTTGACTTTCTACCCTTCCATTTTCTGTGTCACTTTGAGAAATGACAAAATTTCTTTGCAACAGGTTCATTATTTGGAAAATGGTTCCTTTTCTCCATTAGTCTCCCAGGATTATTGGAATAAATAAGATGATGTATGTAGAAGTGCCCTATACATAAAAGGTATTAGAATTTTTTCCCTTTTATTTCAAAGATAGTATAGAATGGTCCCATGCACCTTTCATTCTTCACTCAGTCTCAATAGTTACACCTTAAGTAACCACAATATCAAAACCAAGAAATTGACATTGGTAAAAGGTACGTGTGTAGTTCTATGTCATTTTATCACATGTGTAGATTCAGGTAACCACTTCCCCAGTCAAGATACAGAACTGCTCTATCACCACAAAGATCTACCTCATGACCATACTAGCTCTGGACTACCTCCATCCAGTCTTCTTTTTTTGTAATATAAAACAAGCTTATATCTTGGTTGTGCCTCTGTTAATTTGGATTTTTCTTTTATATGCAGTCAATCCTAATTTTAACTAATACAGATGATGAATGAGGCAGGCTAGTTAGGGAACAAAGAGAGCAATCTGCAACCTGGCAGGAAAACCGCCGCCATTAAACACGTGGCCACGGATACCCCACAAGATGGCTGCTGGAAGAACCTGGCGAGAACCCCCATTCGGAACAGGATTTCCTCCAGAATCAAGGAGAAGCCCTGCGTATTCTCCAGGGGCCTTATCATTGGACCCTATAAGGGGATTGAGGGGTGGGGTAATCAATCAAAACAGCAAACAACTGGGACTCCTCCCCTGACATTAGCAAAGGGACAGAATAATTAATGGTTTAAAAAGCAAACTCAAGGGGTGGATGTGACTCAAATGGTTGGGCGTCCGTCTGCCATATGGAGGGACCTGGGTTTGATCCCTGGGACCTCCCGGTAAAATAAAAAAAATATATATAGAAGGCACATGGGCTGCCAGGCTCTGTGCCGGTGAGCCGCCAGGCCCTGGGAGCCATGCAGCAAGATGATGACGCAACAGGAGAGAGACAGAGGGGAGAGACAAGACAAGATGCTCCGAAAGCTCCAAAAGCCAGGAACCGAGGTGGCGCAGGTGGCAGGACACCTCTCTCCTACACTGGAGGTCTCCAGGATCAAATCCTGGTGAAGACTGGAGGACGAGGATGAGAAGAGATGGCAGGAAACAGACACAGAGAATTGCCCAGTGAATGGACACAAAACAGCAAATGGGGAAGGGGGGGTTTAAAATGGATAAAGTAAATAAATAAATCTTAAAAAAAAAAAAAAAAAAAAAGCAA